>MQRK01093554.1:0-21543 GCA_001938485.1 Girardia tigrina
CTCTTTTTGAATAATGGGCCGGCAAAATCGAGACACTTCTCCAAATACTTTCCGCAAGCACAAAATACATAGAATATACACACATCAGAAACAAACAAAAATTAGTAGGGCTCTACAACTACCATTTCGTCCTCAATTTGAGAAACTTTTTTATAAGAAAACATTCATTCCGAAGATGTCATAAAAATGACCTACCAGGAATTGAAAGATTCTCGCCCACTTAATTTTTATTCAAATGGCGTCAAAAAGCCGCTCAAATGAAAGAAGTGTGTCGATAATATGGGTGCGTCATACTTTGATGAATGACATAAATATTTGTATTGGTAAATAATTAATAAACTTTGTTTTAGTTCTACAAATTTAATATTTGACCACCGAATATTTGTTTTTATTATTTAGTTATAAATGTGTTAAATTACAAAATAACGAAAAAAATTATTATTAAACGGATTTTATATAGTTATTTCCAAAGTTTTTTTGAAAATATGTTTTTAAGAGCATCCTTTCAAATATTTATTGGAAATCAATATCAGAACTGTGCAAAATCACATAAAACACTGTGTTAATATTTAAGAATAAATTTGGTGACACATTTCTCTCGAGATCGTCGTCGACCATCTTGACCAACTTTTATTTGCATAAATCTTTATTTCATAAGTCATTTGAAATATTATTCAATGAATTCATTATTATTATTAATATTAATAAATAACTAAAATCATTTTTATTAAAATTGAAAATATTAACAAAATATAAAAATTTAAATAATAATTTAGAAATAAAATAATATATTATTTTTACTGAAACTACATAATCAAACAATTATTTTTTTTAATTTAATAAATAAATATAAATAAGCATTTAATGAAAACAGTTTTGGTAATTGAAATATTTTATTTATTTATATTTATTAAATTATTTATAATGAAAGAAAAACAAATTCAAATTTTTACAAAATTTAAAAAAAGATAAATTTAGAAAGAGGAATATTTTTATTGAAAAATATTAAAATTATTTAAATAAAATATTTCAAAGCCTCATTTTACCTCGAAGTATGAGTTTTGATAAACTTGCCGGAATGATTCCTCGTTGTAAGGGTACCCGATATTTCCTCCACAATCGTAGGGAGTCTCAAATTCGCAGTTGTATTTGTTGTAGAATTCATTTGTTCAAATCGTTTCAATCCAAACACAAAATGTAAAACTAGATCATCAAACGGCTATTTTTACGATATTTGTTTCAATCAACGCGTTTTATAGAAAATATTTATCTACATAATTTATTCAATTTCACCTAGCTGGAATTATCTACGCGACGAAGTCACAATCAACATTTATTAGTGCAATTTTCGAAATACTTTCATAATTAAAACTATTTATTTTATTATTTAATAAAATGATCGACAAATCCGAATTGAGAAGCAATTTTATTTATATCGGTTATTTAAGTTTGTGGGATTTAGCCAAAAAGCGACATAATGGTATCAGAAAGTCTTAAAACGAGGTAAAACTGATCGTCGATGAAGTGTAGAAGCTGGGACAAGTTAATAGTTCTAAATACTAGGCTCTAATTCACTGAGAATGGAAGAACGGAAGAAGAAAACTAAAGTACGATTGGTATTGTAAGAAGCGGACTGATTAAGCTCAGAACAGATTTTAACATTAAGAGCTTATCATTAAGATCAGTAAGGTTTTGGCTTGGTCAAAACTTCTCTATTGATGCGAGAATCGAACACTAAATCAGAAAGGCATGACTAAATTTGAAACTTTTGAAATAAAGTGCTACAGGAGAATGCTGAAGATCTCATACAAATAAAAGGCAACAAATGACTTTATCTCGGAGAGTTAAAGAAACACTACGTAAAAGACCCAGGGATTCTCTGTGCGCAAAACCAGATGGGACGTACCTCCGCGTGGTATCCCTGGGAAACTAGAGCTCTTTCTCTAGACTAAAACGTCCAAAAAGCTGAGCCATCTGCTGTTTGAAACGGTCGCAGCAATAATGTATCATTACTGAACTAGCAATCCAGTAATTTGAAGGCCAAGCTTCAGAACTGAGTGTCAGGCTGTGAAGAGTAGTGCTCTGCAGTCGTGTGGTCGATTGCATCGCAATGATTCAAGATTTCTAATTTTGGTGAGGGGTGTTATGAAGCCGGTTCGCCGGTCGAACTAAGGTATGGATCCCCACATGAGGGAGTGCCCGTTGAAGCCGTAAGCGTCTCAGACCTCCTAAAAAGCCTATAGGATTAATATCTTTAAAGGATGAGAGGTTCATGTAAAAGACCTAAATCAATAGACGTGTCCAACAATGAGAAGGAAGCTGAAATTCTATGGACATCAACTAACAAAACAAGCACTAGCAAAGGTCTTGATTGAAAGAAGAATGGAAGGAGAAAGACAAAGAGGGAGACTAAGAGACAATAATCCTTTTCAAATCAAATTTATTTTTCAAAATAAATATGTTTTGAAAGAAGGCATTATAGTTTTACCGGGATTTCTGGTGGAAAGTAAGGAAATTAAGAAGCAGTGAAAGAAAAGCTACTGAGCGCAAATGACTCTTTCCTGAGAGATGCATTTGAAGAATTGAGGACAATAGCTATATGTTTTTGTAGCAGGCCTTCATGACCGGCCTACCGTTTGATATTTCTAGACAAGTGTTGAAAAAATAATATTAACTGGAAGGACTACATCTAATGACACGCTCCGCTCATGATGAGTGTTACTCGATGGGGGATAGATGATGTAATATCGACCGCGTTGTCATTGAATTGTTAAAAGTCAGGCTTGGGAATTGCAAACTGGCGAATATGAAGGCACAAGCAACACAAACTACAGTTTCCTCAGAGCTGCGATGAAGACGCAGAATGGTAAAGGGTCTGACAAAGGAGGTGCTTCATCTCTAGTGAGGCAGACAATTTTTGTCAACAGTGAACATAAAAACAGCAACCCATCATCGTTGTGTGGGTGAGGTGTTTGCGAGTCATGTCATGCATCAACAAACAATCGAAGTCTAGTTCTTGAGGCGAATCTTTATAGCACTGGCTCCAATTTAATGATAGACTCCAACTGATAATTTTAAATCACGTAGACAGAATGTCCAACTGAAAACGGTGTTTGGTCCAAACGTGATTAAACACTGTGACCGGTTATACTTCAACGTAACGCCGCATAAGTTGCTGGTTAGAAACTTAAGCGGTATAGATGTGGAAACATTCACGAGCATATACTTCATTTCCATGTTGAGAGGCGTCTGTGACGAAGACCACTTTCCAGTTAGTGCAGATCGAGAGATGCCTCTCAAGGGTCGATTTCGGGAAAGATTTTTCAGAGTGAACCAAACGCGGCACATATGGCATAGAAAAACTGAAGACTGGGTTTCACATGGTATCTTTCAAGATATATTCACATTAAGTATCAGTGTTATTTTCTTAAAATTTATATTTTTAAAACAATTTAAAATTTTTAAAATAAATTATAAAAATAAATGAAAAATCTAATAAATTTCAAAAATATTAAAAAATTCCAGTACATTTTAGAAAAAATTAAAAATTTAATTCGGATCCCGGCAATTGGTCATGTCAGCCGCGTTCCGAACCACTTAATTAAGCGGAGTCTCGTCGGCTCCAGAAAATTCTCATGCTCGCTCCCACCGATCTGATGTAGCCATGATATGCGAAGAGTTGGGACTTCTGCTGTAAGAGATGATAAATGGAGGTCTGATGGATTCGCCGTCGGTCTCGGTCTGACGATCGATATTGAAGCTAACAAGGAATGAAAGCCCTGAGCCTCATCTAGCTCCTCGCTTCTGATCGGTGAATATACTGAGAACACATATTACAGGGCTCAGGAAAGTACCGTTGTATCGGATCTGTGCCGAAAGATGAAAAAGAGAATGGAAGTCCAGGAGATGGTGGCTTGGTAAAACTAAACTCCAATTGCAAATGGCTTGGATTCATGGGTCTTCTAGTTTCGCACGAAAAAGGATAATATTTTAAATATATTTCAATCAGGTATAGCAGGGAAGCAGAAAATTCCGCCATTCTTGTACATGTCCGTCGAGTATGCGGCTCTCGTATATCAGGGTCTAAGTGCGGGTCCGTCACAGGAGTGCGATTAGCACTGCAGTTGGAAGTGAACTGGTGACTTTATAAAATCAGCCACGTGCAAAATGCACCAATGGCATCAGCTCACATTCGTCCAGATCACGAAGGTAAGTACGATAGGCTTATCACAACAAAGTGCGAGGATATTTTTGGGCTGTCCAAGGATCTCACAGAGGGGTGCTCCAGTAGAGTACTTCACAGACCGTATCAATTTAAACAACTAAAATTCGAATACCGCATCCCGTAGAGGTGACAAAATTTGCCTATGATCGTTTAGAATATGCTTGTGTACTATAAGGGAGGGAAGCATGCTGTTTTGTTTTTATCACTTATTTGCAACTGTAATGTATAATTTGAATAGATGTTAATTCGTAACATTTGCTTTTGGTTAATATACTTTCTGTGACTTGTGAATAATAAAAGATGGGTCAAGTCAATTGATGTTAGCTGACAAGATTCCACAATTAAATATACTTTAAAAAACTAGAATGCATACGCACATATATAATAAACAAAAGAAGAGTCAAAGGTTAACTCTGCTCTCGATTTCATAATCGTTTTGAAATACAAATTTAGAAATTTTCAAATTTTAATGATTATATATCATTTTATTCAATTTTATAATATCTCATAATTACTACAAATGGGATAAGGTTGATGCAAAATAAACGCTTTGCAACCTTGGTTTGCATATATAATAGACAAACTATTTTTTACCCTTTTCAATTATCCCTGAATTTATTGTTATAGTTATGAAAATTTAGTTTTACGTTAAAAATAATCAACTATTTTAATGCCATCTAATTCGTAAAACGTAACAGATTATAAATTACATCTACTTCTAACGTATTTCTTATTAATATAAAATATTAATAATAGAATTCGAAATTTCATCGTATTATAATATTATAAAAATAATAAGAATAATACTAAGAAAACGATATTAAAACATCAAACGATTCCCCCAATATTTTTAATTAATACAAAAATATTGAATTTCAATAAAGAAAATTAATATAATTATAATTATAATTTGTTATAATTATAATTATAACAAATTGTTAATATTAATACGCAGAAAATCATTTTTTGGTCGTTTTTTTTCTGCTGGAAATATTCTTTTATAAATCAAACGAAGGAATTTTATAAAAAATTTGAATATTTTAAAGGAATAAAAAAAATCGTGAATGAATTTTTGAAATTAAAATAGAACAACAACTAAATAAATATAAATAAAATGAGGCGACAACGACGACCATCACATCGACAACCGGAAGTCACTGGCCACAAATACGATTCGAATCAAAATGACGCTTGCAGCAACAAAAATCAACCGGAAGAATTGCCGGTATCGAATACCGAATTTCTGGTTTTCGAGGAAGACACTTTACCGAATGGTCTTGTATTTAACACCGATTTGAACAGCAATCCCTCCGTCAGGTTCTTTGAGATTATTTCTTTCTTTATCGTTTTTATTACTTATAAATACTAAGTAACAAATTTAATTCAAATAAAACGAATAATAATAATTAAAATTGTTAAGTTCGATATCAAAAGTTGAAGTCAATACACCATAATTTTATCAATAATAACATATGTTCAGAATTTTAAAGTTTAACTTATTATATTTTGTATTATTATTATATTTAAGTGTTTCTCATTCTACAAGGAAAAGCAAATTCAAAATCCACATTAAGTTACACTGGGGGAAATAATTTTGCCCACACTAACATTTTTCTAAAAAAGACATCAAAAATCAAAGAATTTCGTTTCGATTTTTTTAACAATATATTTATTGACTATTTATACAAATATCATAGAAAAAATATTTTAAAAATATTTATAATTTTGGATCATTTCTAGTTTTTATGATTAATTGCATGCTCAAAGTGGGAAATAATTTTACCGACAAGTGACATTTATTTAAAATAATCTGTGTTACTGACATATTTATGATCTGTGTTGTGATATACTGACACACTCCTTCTTGAACTTCATTGTGCGATTTCACAATCGATTTGACTCATTTATCGTCTGAAAATCGTTTGGTTAACAATAGCACGTGGCAAACGACTAACGGAAGCCGAAATGACGAAAATATCCACATTGAAAGATTACACGAATATGTCAAACCGTCAGATTGCAAATGAAATTAACCGCGGAAGAGACGTTCTTAAAAATCGTGAAAACTATGAGAAAAACAAGAACACCGGCTGGCCATCAACCGTTTCATCAGCGCAAAATGACTGTTAATTTGAACTGCAGGTAATAGTTTCAAGTCTGCTCGACAATTAAAGGTTGAAAACAATTTGCCTATTAGTGTTCGTCGTGTTAAACAAATTTTCAATGGTTCCAAACGTCTAAAATACAAGGAAATGAAGCGCAAAATGAAGCGCAAGAAATGAAGTTGTCAAAAGTCAATATTGAGGGTCACAAAAAATTTGCGCTATACCACATCCATTGGACAAATGATTTTAGAGTAAAGATTTTCAGCAAGCACCAATCTGGCGGTGGTTCTGTGATGTTATGGGGTACTTGAAAAAGATTTCACTGTCATTATTTCAACCAGAATGAACGCCACACAGTACCAGAAAATGGTCGGCCCTCATTTCCCGGCATATGGCTACGAATGCGCCGGCCTATACTGGAAATTTTAACAAGACAACACTCCAATCCATGTCACTAGATCAACTTTGGCCGATTTTCGGAACCGTGAAATCAATCTTGTTGACGTTTGGCCGGCAAAATCACCAGATATGAAGATTATTGAGAACGTCTGGTCGATTTTACCTCGAGAGGTTTACAAAGAAGGTCGACAATTAAACAAAAAAGACGAACTGAAAGAGGCCATCACAGCTGCATGGCAAAAAAATTCCGCAGACAAAAATCGTATCCCTGTATGACAGTCTCCCCCATGTCGGATCATCATTACATGATACCAAAGCATTACATGATACCAAAGGCAAATGGACAAAATATTGATTACAATTTCCTAGAAAAATGTGACTCTTAAGCCCAAAAAAACATGTGTCGGTAAAATTATTTCATACTTTGAGCATGCAATAAATCATAAAAACTAGAAATGATACAAAACTAGTATTGAGCCACTGGGCTCTTTAGATGGTCCACCCAAACTAAAGAGTCACTAGCAGCCTTGATAGGCTGCCACGGGGTAGGATAGTTTCGGTCTCCGAAATGTTTTCGGCTTCTCTGTAAAAAACAACGTATAGCTATGGTTTTCTATATATTTGGCTGTATTTGTGGACTTCATACAGCCGCGAAATGGACATCTAAACTCTCCCCTTGCAGTGAGATCTGTAATCCTAAATGTCAGATATGTTCCTTCAGTACTTATCGCTTTCTCCACTGCCGTAAAGATAATGATCGCAGAGCGTGATCGGACCAAGCTCGGATGCGCTGATGGGGGGTCTTTAGGACGTGGTGAGATAAAAAATTGGAGCATATTACCGTTTTCCCTCTTGAATGAGTCACCCAAATTTGTTTCAACAAAGTCAAAAAATGAATACATTTTTCAAGGATTATTGATCCTTCAAATTCAAATCGTTCAATCCAAATAAAAAAAATTAATCCAATTTTATTTTCTCACAATCTAAATCAAATAAAAAGAAAGTCGAATGTTCAATTATTCTTTATTTTCTTTGATATGAAAACTCAGTTCAAATTATCTACATTTAAAAAAAATACATAAATCGGAAGCCATTTTCAAATTCAAAGTTTTTAAACCATTTTTAAAACTTACCAAACCTTTGATATAAACAAATCTCAACTCTATTTATAATTTTCAATTTAAATTAGTAGGAGGAAAATGGGCATTCTGCATCAATCGATAAATTTTCCAATAATCTTGATTACTATGGAAAGGATGACGTCACTGTGGCAACAGACCACGATAACCAATGAAATTGCTCGGTTACTATGGAAATCGGTACAGTAATCAATGTAAACACGACTGTAGCCATGGGAAAATGTGATTATGTGTTACCGACCCCCTTGCTCCGGTAGAGATCGAAATCTCATAACATTGCGAGGGGTTTCCAGTTGCCATAGCAACGGTTCCTATTACAATAGCAACAGTTTCCATTTCTCCAGAAACGCTGCTCATTAATTTGCGGTACCTCGGCAACCATTTTATCTCCTTAGCAACAGTTTCGGTTACCTTAGCAACGGTAACCAAAGGGCCGATTACCTTAGCAACGGCAACAGCAAATCAAGGTTGAAACCAAGGTAACAGTAAATGTATCCCTAGCAACCGTAACCATTACTGTAGCAACAGTGCCCAAATGTGCTAATCGATATTTTTTAGTGCCAGTCGATAGTACACATTGTGTCGCACATTTTTAATGTGCTAGCACAGTGCTATCTAGGCTGCACATGTGCAAAAGTGCAAAAATCAATACATATTTTTTTAAAAGTGCTAGTTTTAAAAATCATTATCATGTGTTTGATGCACATTTTGCTTCTCTATACGAACCTGCAATTATAATTTTGATATATTGATTTATTTTTCCTATAATAAAGTTTAAAGTGCAAATTGATGGAAAACAGACATAAGGTTTAGAAGTCGAAGAAAGCATAACATAAAAAAAGGCTGATGCACTTGAATAAAAACCCATATAGAACATTCAGATTCCATATCAAAATTTTCGAAAAAGTGCTGAAAAATCGATTTCTTCGAATATTTCTGAAATTCTTCAAAAAGTGCTTAAAAATCGATTTTTTTCTTATATTTATGTGTTATACTCATGTGTTATATGTATGTTATCCACCATCAAACAATACCTCGTGAATCATCTAATGTACCTCATCAACCATCAAAAGTACCTTGGTTACCGTAACCATGATACATATCCTTTTAATATTATATATAAAAACAATATATATAAAAACCTTGTATTTATTTATAAAAATCTTTTAAAAACTTTCAAAAGCATTTTATCAAACATAAAAATTACCCCATCAGCCTTCAAAAATCAATATAAAACATCATTTTTTAAATTACTTTTTAATTTATTTTTTGAAAAATTTTGTATTAACATAATTTTATTTTTTGTATTTTTAAATTACTCTTTTCTTATAAATGTTATACATAGTTTGTTTAATTTTTGAAATTATAATATTAAATTTTGATTTTCTTAATAGATTATTTGGTGAGATAACTTTTTAACTAACTCTTAATAGTACTCACTATTTATTCACGATGGTACAAGTTCGAGTAAAAGACGAAATTCCATAATTATATTTTAACAAATTTTTCTATTACCTTTTTAGTAGAATCTCAAGTAATATAGTTTTCCTATTTTTATAGTAAAAATATGTCTTAGACCTTTTCTAATAAATATTAAATTTAATTTCTGATTATTTACTGATGGATGTGTTGAATTCTATCGGGTCTGCAATAAGTCAGTAGGCAACATTCGTCGTGACTCAATAAAAACACTTTGAAAGGAAGAAGCACAAAGAAATTTCTGTGTCGAGAAAAAGGTGCTGCACAACTTTAGAAATTGGATCCGAACCACCAACAAAACATACGTCAGTCTCTGGTTGTTTTCAGAGACACGAGTCAGCAAAGATGCATCGAGACAATATCAGCAGAGTGGTGACGAAGGTTTTTTCTGTCTGCAATATCTCCCTTGAAGAACTGGACAACCCATCTGGTTGAGATATTTCTGTTGATCCGATTTAGGCAAATTTTGCCTTTAAAAATTAATTGTTAAAAAAATTATTTAGACTAAAATTATCGTTAGATTTAAAAATTATAATTGTTAAAAAATATTTTGGACTTTGTCTTTTTATTTCCCCTATTGTCAAAACAGGGAAAAAAGACAAGGCCCAATATTTTTTGCGGTGTGATTGGATAGAATTCAGCACTGTATTAGTCATTAATAATCACGAACTACACTTAAAAATTGACTTTCTTTTTAATAATAATTTGTTCTATAGAGGACTGTATTTCTATAGTACTTTATAAGTTTCCCTCTTCTGAAGCCTCTTAAAGAGTTATTTCATTATTAATTAGTCTAAGACCATTTGATGAGTCTGAGTGAGTGTAGCGTACCTGAGAAACCATAATAATTATGGACCCGCTTACAAGTTTTTATAATCCACCTCCGTAGAAGAATTGGCTTACGGTAGGGGATGCAAGCATTCTACTTTTTCAATACTTAACGAGAAACCCGCACAAGCAAGCTTTCAAGAACTTCAACCTAGAGACAGAGTTTCTCTCAATCTACTTTCCAAGAGATACTACTTCGAAGTGTATCCAATTGGTTTTAGTACAGCGATCCCGTAATCATAGTCCTGATATCTAACCAAATAACTGAAATTGAACTGTCTTCCTTTCAAAACTATTTACTATTTAGGGAATAGATTATTTTTTTTGTGATACTTTTGTTATTGACATTTATTATTATTATTATTATTATTAACGGATAACATGAAATAGTAGGACACCTACTATTTTAATAGTAGGTGGAAAATTTTTTGAAAACTTCATTACACCTACTATTTCATGTCCACCTACTATTTGATGTTATCCGTTATTATTATTATCATTATTATTATTATTATTATTATTATTGTTAACATTTTTTGTTAAAACGTTTGTTAAACTTGCATTTTTATTTATTTTCTATTGTTATTTATATGCTTGGAATTTATAGTAATGAAATTTACAAAGAATGTTTTACTACAACTATTTTATAATTTGCATAATTAGAACGGAGACCTACGAATATATCTCAGGTTTGTTTACGTGGTTAGATCGATATTCTCGTTGTATAAAACTACAAATTAACTAAAATAAAAATATTATTTATATATTTAAAGAAATTAGGCTGAATTAAAGAGGAATAACTTTCAATTATTTAATATTTTAAAAAATCAAAAAAACCATAATTGCATGTCATAAGACATTTTTAAAGGACTTCCATTCTCGTTTTATAGTTCTACTATTAGTACAGTAGCAGGAATGCCGGGTACCCATTGCAAAATAATGTTGTGAGTATTAAATACAATTTTGGTTTCCATTTATTTATAAAAATATTGAAAAGTTATTGTTAAAAATCTAAGTTTTGAATAGGTGTTTTTCTGTATATAACCTTGTGCTAATTTTATTCAAATTGATCATTTGATGAAGCTAAGATCATTCCTATCATGCTAGTCTCGTCATTGCAATAGTTGTCCCTTCGAGATTCGACCTTAGTACATTGTATTAATCTCTTCAAAAATGGAAATTATCCTCCTTCTGTATTGTAGTAAACATTCCCAACAAAAAATCAAACCACGCTAAAATTTTCACAAATTTAAATATTATTTAAATGTAATTTGAATTTCTTTTATTTTTTGTTGTCGCAAATCTATTTAATAATTACAAAAAATTAAAATTCCCAGAAGTTTTTTTCACAAAGAATATCGGGATCAATCGACCCAAGAATTTTTCCACATGAAATTAAATATGTAAATAAAAAACGAAAACAATTGTTTTAATGGTTCAACGGAAATAATTCAAGTGACACAAATTCAAAACCAATTTAAACATTTTTTAACCGTGAGCGAACTACCGAAATATCGTATAAAATTTATTTTGTGATCAACAAATTTTGTATCCGATTCTGTCTTTTTCTTGTTATTTGCAAATGGGAACCGCCACGGAAACTCCCACTTCATGTATATTATACAAACTGTGGTCAGTAAATTTAAATAAAATTGTTTTTGACCATTTCAGTATTATTCATATGTTATCGTTGGAAGTACCTTCTGATAAATGCTGAGAAAATTTAGACACAATGGCGTATGGAATTGATATTTTAAATTTTTTGTACAAAACATGTGTAATATCGCGTTTCTCATTCCCTTTCATCAATATAAAAAAGCAATTTAATTCATTGAACACTATAAAAAATTCTTAAGCCATTCAATTTAATCAATAGACAAAACAAATTCACATATGCACTTTATGAAATTGGTCTCTTTTTAAATCATTGCAACAGAAAAGACATCGATTGTTGATACCATACCTTGTAATATTCGATAGTGATGCCATCTTTATCATCTTTAATCACTTACACCAATATATTGGGCGTTGCGACTCTTCCAGATCCATAGAGACCATCTTTTATGCAAAACAGTTGATCGAGACGCTCAACATTCACGCGATGGATTGCACTTTTCCAACAGGAAAATGCCTCTTCATTTAAAAAAGGACTGTACGGAGTTAAAAACTTTACCACGTTTAGTTGTCGCAGGATCAGTTCCAGTCGTTGCTACTTGTGAATATTTCAGTCATCATGCACGAAAGTGAAGAGTTTGTCTGTAAAAGTGAAGTCAAGTTGATCATGCAATCCTGCAAAGAATTGAAGACGAGTGTCGATGTAAAATGTACAACTAATGGAAACAGACTTGATCAGACCTTGTTCACGCGATATCGCCGCAACAGTTCTCACGTTGATGTTCTATGGCGTTAGAATCCTGATAATTTGCACGACGAGCACAGATTGGCTCCCATTTCGTAAATGAACACGATTTAAAATCCTTCCAAGTTTTCGCAAAATAAATTTTCATGTTCTTTTCGTAATTCTAACGCAGAATCGGTGTTGCTCGCTTCTGAAGACACCTGAGGCTTCTTCACCGTGATTGCGCTGTTGTCAATTACTCTAGTTATTCTTTGAATGGAAATGGGCTTGAAAATGTGAAACACTGCTTCCGAATTCAATTAAACTTTCGCAAAGATGCATATGCATAATCATCGAGGAAAGAGACAATCTCTTTAATGTATTCAGGAAGCAGGACGATGCAATTTCGATTACAGCAATTTGCTGGCACCATGGAACAAGTGCGATGAAAACTGCGAAGAATTGAACGTGCAGTGTGAGGATTCATGTTCACATCCGTCGTGTCATCTCCAGTTGTGAAAGCACGACAGAGAGCATTTCTAGCTTCATTGCTGACCTTTGCTTAGATCCGTTTTGGTTACTGATTTTCAATGTTTTTATTGGTTAGGTTTGGAAAGTTGAATTGATTGGAATAATGAATAAGTTGAATGGCTTAAGAATTTTTATAGTCATCAATGAATTAAATTGTTTCTTATATTGATGAAAATGAATGAGACGTAGTATATGTTATAATAAGAAAAGTTTTGTTTTTATTTAATGTTTCTTTTATTTTACAAATTATGTCTTAATCGAGTAAAGCCAACGCAGCCTTTATAATCGTCAAAACAATTCGACAATACATCATGTTTAAATGGATTAATATTGCTTTTAAATCTTATTAAAAGAATGTTAAAATCAAACCCAACGAATTAAGAACCGTTTCATAGGTCGCTGGAATTAACTTTTACTATAAAAATAAAATCAAATCTAATTTTTTTATGTTAGCTAAATAAATTTATGATATCAACTAGTAAAAAAACAAGATATAATTATATAATTAGAACCGTAACGGAAAGATAAAAAGATATGTTTATCGAATCACAATTAACAGAGACGAGATTGATAGGAGGATATGATACAATCAATAAAGTTACTTCAAATGGATTGGTTATACGATATTTCTTTGACTGTCAAAAATAATTGGATTTTTTGGAAGAACTTCTTGATAGTTGAATCGTATATATAATACGATTAAATTTTCTGTAGTTAGACTTTTTATGGATTAGAACAATTGTTATTTCCAGAATAAATGTTGATAATCTGCTTCTAATAATAATATTCTCCGAAACGATAAAACCAAGGAATCACGAAACAAAATAAAAATAAAAGCCAACGATGACCAGAATTATATGAAGAATTAAAAAGACTCGAAGAATCAACGTTGCAATCATGGATCAGTTTAGTAGGTACATATCTTTGACAGCCATTAGCAAGCAGGATGAAAAAACCATAAATTATATCATAATGACCAAATGGATCTTGAGATTTGGAGCGCCGATGGAAATACATACAGTTTGTGGGAAGATATTCGAATCGAAGGTAATCAAAGACATGGCAGAATCAATGAATATGAAAATGTGTTACTCGAGTCCGTACCATCATAATAGTATAAAGACAATTTCGGACGATTAGAGAATATTTAAACGCATCGTTACATACAAAGAAAGGATCAGACTCGGAGGAACTACTACCGGAAATAGAATTCACATTAAACGCAACTTTTCAGAAAACAATATGGAAGAGCACAGCGGAAATTATATTCGGTAAGAAAATATACAGAGAAAGATGGCATAGTCAAGACATAAAGTTACAGCAAGAAAAAGAAGACACAACAACCAGAATAAATTTCGAAATTGGAGATGAAGTACTAGTCAAGGTGGAAACGGGGATAAAGAGTAAAGATAAATATGAAGGACCGTATAAAGTGGTAGAGAAAACACACGATAGAAGGTATAAACTAATAAATGAAGATGGAAAAATTTTAGATCGAAACGTGGAAAAATTGAGAAAATTCTTAAAGAATGAGGGGTTAATTTAAATTTTTATCTCGCCAGGATAATTTATTATTTTTTTAATTTAAAGGGGTAAAATATTTTAATGTTAATATGCTTATTCAATATTTTAAAATTAAAAATGATATAATAAAAGAAAAGCATAAAAAATTAAATATCTGTTTAAAAATAAAAAATATCTTTTAATGTATCTATTAAATATCTTAAAATTAAAAATGTTAAGAAAACTATAAAATATTAATTTATAAATAAAAATATTTTTAATAAGCAATTTTAAATAAATTTTGGTGTTAAAAAAATGAACTCGAATATCGATGTTGCAACCACCTCTCACACCAAGGAATCATGAAACAAAAATAAAAATAAAAGTCAACGGTGCCCAGAATTATATGAATTATCAATTATCGATTTTTTTTATTCCTAATCTATATTTTGTATACACATAATTATTATATAAATATATATATGTTAGTGACTGGGTCACTACACTAGCCCCCCTATTATAAGTGGAGCGTTATAATGTTTTAAAAATTATGAAAATTATGTTCGAATCTTTCTTTGATCTTCATTCTTAACTCGTAGTTCATATTTGTAACGTTTAACAGTCACTAACAAAGGAGTTAATTGTTGTTTTATATACGATCTGTGAGAGTTGAAATGTTAATTTTTTGTTAATAATTTGTTTTATTGGTGGTATTATTATTTAATTTATCATATATTGCAATTTTAATTGTTATTTATATTATTATTTTACTTTCAGAAGATGTAACAGATAATCTAAACAATCTCCAAGAGTTTTCTGACGAAACATATGTTGAAGATAGCTTATTGAAAGAAGTAAAATATCGAAATCTGTGTACATTTTACATTCATAATTGTAAATACAAAAATAATTCTAATAATATGGTTCTAAATAAATGTAAAAATAAAATTAAATCCACAAATAATATTCTCAAGTATTTGATCTGCCCCGCGGCCGTGGCAATGTTTTATTTCGTATTTTTAATTTTAAAGAAAATCAAAAATAAATATTTGAGTTAATGCTAAATTGTATTTATTTAATTCGAAAATAATTTACAGTTATTATTCTTAAAATTTTATTAAATCTTCATATGTATTAATTATATGTTTGGAGAAAGTTTTACGGGTTTAGAAATAAAATAAAAAAAAACATTTTAATCAAAATACTTATAATAAATTGTCACTGTCTTATATCGAAAAAAACACGTAAGCAAAGAACTAACTTTCCATTTGAGTCAATATTTCTTGATTTTTGTGGACCATTCAAACATACATTTCAAGGAAAAAAGTACACTTTAGCTATTATAGATCAATTTAGCACGATTAAATAAACTCGCCGATTTTGTCCAAGAATTCACTGAATTCATTTAAATTCGGTGCGATTTAAGAGATTTTATTCAATAGAACACTCATAAATGATATATGACAATTCGTGAAAAATACTGCAAGTACAACAACAGTTTTTACGTCAGCCATTTGGAAAATATTAGTCATACAGATTCGGACCGAAACTAAAACCGATCACCCGATACGAGATCCACATATTGTCAGGAAACTCAAAACAAACCTACAAAGAATCATGAGGCACATCGTCGTTTTTTAAAATATTAAAAACTTTAAAATATTCTATTATAATTATATCTTAACTCTACTGAGATTTCAGTTATTTACAGTGTCGCTTAAATTAATCTATCAGTACATTTTTTTTCATGTTATTTTAATTTGTGCAAAATTTACTGTTGGTATTAGAGCGGGTGCAGCGCGATGGTGGCGTCCCGGGGTTGGGAAATCAGTGTTTCCGGGACAGGGGGGGAAACGCAACTCAATCTCACCGAATATTTCGAATACATGTTTCGGTTTTCCGAACGATGGCGATTTGCGACCGATATCTTCGACTCTCACCGTTTTCAATAACTTCTCGCGCTCCCTAAGAACTATAATGTTATCTCGCGTAGGCCGATATTCGCGCTGATAATCGATTATAATTTCATGGTGTCTCTGCATTGTGTGATCATTAGCTAATGAGATTTAGAGAGCACTGTCTCGATCGACTTTCTTGTCTTTAGAGTTGTCTCGTTGCAACTGATTCCATATTTTATAATTCACCTCACTCAACCGGTCAAGAATCTGCCCGATATTGATCGACACTGTTTCAAATAGAGATTCATCTTTCAAACTGGTTCTTCAATCAGCACTGGTTTTTATTTCTCTGTTTTCTCGCGACCCAAAACGACTGATGGCAACTAATTTATCATCAGATGTGTTCTCTGGCATCCTTGCTATTCGACACAAATCATCGCAATCTTTTTCTCTTGTCATTAAATTTATATTTGAAAAACGAGAAAAATCGTCGAGAAATTCAAAAGAATAATGATATGACAAATTTTTAATTGAAAGTACAATATTTACAATTTTTCCATATTAAATGCGCGCCGATTATATCAACAATGATCAATTAAAACAACCAAAATTATAAATCGTCAATATCGATCAAAATTCCAATATAATTTCTTAATCAACTGATAAAAAAATTACATCTTCAAAACATGCTTTATCATCAGAATATTTTTATCATTCAATAAAAAAATTCATGTATATAATTTTTACAAAGATTTTTCTTCAATAATATTCTTAGTCTAATTACATTTATACAAAAAAATAAAAATGCAAACATTCTTTATAATTAAAAACATTTACAAATTCAAATTTTAATCATTTACTAATTTTAACGACAGAAAGATCAGTATCTATAACGACAAAATCTGGATTGAAATCTTGGTTATCAAAGGTGATTTCTAATTGTTGAGATTCAATCAAAATTTGATCAAACATATTTTCCTGTGAACGATAACTTTGAAGTTCTATAAAACTTGCAATGCAGACATGATCGATAAAACTCTGTTAATTGTTTTCTTTTGATAAAAATGATCATTTGTTTGAGACAGAATCGTTTTAGATTGCGGAGACCCCTCATTGATAAGGGGGACCTGTATGACTGTTTCATTGAGTTAACCGTTCGGAAATCTTTGTTAAAGAAATTTATTATTACTTTTGGACTAAAATTTCTGTCGTATTTATCCTCAATCAGTGAACAGACTTCCACATCGAAATATTTCCATTTTCTATTGCTCTCCGCAAATGCTCGATTTGCACTGGTGAACTCGGCTACGTTGCCCCCCCCCCAAACAAATCAAACATTTACCAAACCAATCTTTCTTGAAATTTACCATGTAACTAACTGAAACATTGAGTAAATTTATCAATAAAGATATCTCTAAAAAAATTAAAATTGAAATATTTATCTAGGATTTTCAAAAAAGTTGATCACTCAGTTTAATCCGTCATTACGTCGTATAAAGAAAATTTTGTTTTTATAATTTACATGATATTGATCATTTATATAATTTAATAAGATTCTGCCCTTATGGATGCACCACTATCTATCCGCGAAATATTTATTAAAAAATATCACGAAGAGAAGAGATAGATTCAAATTTCATTGGATACTGATATCTCTATCAACGATATCGGGTATCATAAAAAGGTACAAAGAAACCTGTCAAATTGAAGCGAAACGAAATGGAAAATGTGGTAGAAAAAGAAAACTGTCTGATCGAATTGACAGGGCACTCGCGAAGCAAGCTTTGCTAAATCCTAAATCAACATCAAAGAAATGCAAACTGCTGTTGGTTTGAATGCCATAAATGTGAGTCTTAATACCATCAAACGATCATTAATAAGAATTGGTTTATCTTCATAGAGACCTCTAATATCATCTTCACTGTCTAAGCGCCAAAAAGATGTATGATATAAGTGATATAAATTGTACGAAAAGTGGGTTGTTTTTCTTTGGAAGAAGGTAGAATAAATAATGGTTATATAATATTATAATTTTTTTCATCAAATTTTAGGTTAGTATTGAACTGTTTAACCAAGTTCATCATTAAAATATTATCTTCTTCGATTTTCATATATTTTGTGAGAAAATAATTGATATAATCATGAATAAAAATATACTGGACTTGTCTCTGAACCGATCACACTTTTTAAAGTTATTGATAGTAAATTTCTCTCCTCGACCGATTATTCGGAATCTGATGCCCTAACAAACTTCATTGATTTCACCATTTTATCGTATCGCTCAGCTCCACACTGTCTAACCCGAATCCCTAAATACTTTCAAGTAGCTGAATCATGAACAATAACCGTTCATAAACTATAAAGCCATTATCAACATTGTTATGGTTTTTAGGGTAACGCCTTTTATAAATATAGGAGACGGAAGAATGAATTTCAAATTATGGCTAAAATATTTTTTCAAATTGCCTTGACTTCTATAACAGCACTCAGAGAAAATCCTGAATATCAATTGGAACTTTATTCAGAAATAAAACATAAGATAACTATTTTTTAAGTGTAACGTATCATCTTTCAGAAACTACAAAGAATATAACAGTCTAAATATTAAAAAAATCATAACAAAAGGTATTTGAAGTGTCTGTATAATTAAAACATTAATTAAGCTGGAAATTCGAAAAACAGATAGAATGTCACACTTTCATCTAACGGATTATTTCCTTTATTTAAGATGATAAACAAAACTAATGATTTTGACCTCATGGAAGAAGTATTTCCTTCCATCTGTAGCAGCCAGTGGAGATCATCTATCATATTCGGATTCTAGTTCCCTTCGAAGGCCTTCAACGACTGAGATATGTTAGTAGAATTGTTTCCATAGCTTATGACTGGTATCTAATGTGTTTTTGCACCTAAAGGTTATTAACCATATATATTAATATAAATTTAACAGAAGAAAACGAATTTGTTTCTAAATTCATCAAGTATTTTTATATAATTATTCAGGTAATTAAAAAATATTGGCAAATTAAGTTTATCAAGCAAAACATACCATTTGTAAAGCATTTTTTTTATTGCTCGACGATATAACCGCTGTTGGGAGCGTTCATAAAATATAAAATTTTTGAAGCATATCAAATTATTAAATAAACAATTACATTCCGTAAAATATTGTTATAAAAATGTTAAAATAAGATTTTCCGAAATTTAATGTAAAAAATTAATTTAAGTAAGAAATAAAATAAATTTTACGGTAGGGTTATTAAAAGATTTATGTAAAAATTTATTATAAAGTAAAAAAGTTAATTTCAAATTTGATGAAAATATTTATTTGAAATCAAATAAAAAGTAATTTAAGTCTAATATTTTATTTGCGAAATAAAAGTAAACTAAACCATTTTGGTAACTTTTAAATCAAAGTAAATTAAAAATGTGGTTATAATTTTTTTGGAAAATGTAATTATAATTTTCGGAAATTAAAATTGGAATTAAAAAATAATTATAAAACCATTAAATTGACTTAAATAAAAAATGCGATTTTAATTTTTTTGAAAAATGTAATTGAGAAATAGGAAAATTTAAATGTACCATAAAATTGAAAAATTAATAAAAGACGTAAACAAAATCTTTGTGACAAAATTTTAATTCATTATAATTTTTATTAAAGAAAAATAGAATTTTAATTTGTAAAAAAATATATATTAACCATATTTTTATTTATATTGGTTGTGTAAAAAAAGAAAGTACAAAAGTTCCTCAAAAATATTTGTTTAAAAAATTCAAATTGTTATAGAAATAAATTTTTGTGTTCATGATAATATCTTTTGAGCAAGAACCCATTAACCGCAATGGTCAGGTCTCAAGAAATATAAATTTTTTGCCCGTCTATTTTTAAAATTTTCTGCCGAAAACATGTCTATATTACTTATAAACCGCTAAGGGGTTAAAATGTACATACAAAGGCAAGCAGTGATTATGTAATCTATTGATAGTTCTGTCATCTAAACACGCTCAATAGTGTTGTCGATAGACCTGTTTGCACATTAATCTTAGAATCTAAAGATCTAATACATAGTACCTTACAGCGCTCCACTCTCTCCCAATAGTTATTGAAACGAGTACACAGAATTTTAAAATTATTTATGTTTATATTTATGATCGAAATGCAACCCTTTCTGTGTTCTGCAATATTACTCCCTTCACCTACAGAGATGAAGGAACGTCTCTTCAATGTATATGGCATTACACCAATTACATGTAAATTGATATACAAGATCCGAACATAATCAAAATGGGATTATATCAGATCTTTAAATTTTAATATTAATGTACAAACTGATCTCTCGACAACCCTATTGAGCGTGTTTACATAACATAACTAATATAAGTTTATATATATAAGTTGTATATAAGTTTTAAGGGTTTTTTCTCTTCTTTTAGCGTATAATTTAAAGAAATGTTATTTTTATTTGATAAATTATTTTACATTTTAATTACGGTTGAAATTACTAACTTCTCATTTTACACTACTATAAAAAAGTCAGTAACTAATTTTCCACTTACATTCTTTTGTTCTTGAACTGAACGAATGTCTTTTATTGTAGGTTCTAATGACAGCGTCTGTAATCCTATTAATATCAATTTTAATATTCCTTCTTTGATATCAAGATCACGTCTATCTTTCCATCGTCTGTCTTGGTGAACCAAAAAATGAATTAATTTTCACATCGAAATCCTTTATCAGATTATCTCCTGTTCGGTGTGATCTAACGAATTTTTCACTGAGTATTTACAATGCATAAAATCTTCGTTTTTTGTTTTAATGAAATCAATATCCTAGAATTATATTTACGTAAATAAAATTATTTTTTTCATTATTTTTTTATGTTTTTATATTCTTTATCAAATTATTCATTTTATTTGATAATATACATAGTTTTTTTTGGTCTTACAATCATTCTTTAATTGCGACTATGGAAATATTTTTATATGATTATTTTAAATTTATTTGAAAATATTTAACAGGGTTAAATTATGACATTCATTGTTGTTCATTTCTATACAGTTAGTAGGGGAAAAATGGGGCTTCTCCCCACATGAC
>MQRK01093647.1:0-14067 GCA_001938485.1 Girardia tigrina
TATATATATATATATATATATATATCAAAACGCGCCGTTTTCTTTTTACCTCATTATATAGATGTAAACACATATATATATATATATATATGTGTGTGTATGTGTGTGTGTTTACATCTATATAAAAGAGGTAAAAAGAAAACGGCGCGTTTTGAGATAATAATTCAATCATTTGGACAATCTACATCTGTATTAAACTAACACATTATACGGGACTTTACAATAATTAATAAACATTTTACCAATAAATCAATGGATTAAAATGAATTTATTTCACTTTTTAAATAAAGCGAAAATAAATTAAACGCGATCAATTATATTCTCTCAAACCAAACATTAGCAGCATTCAATTGTGGTTTAAGAAAGCAATATGTTTAATCTATCGTTCCGTACTTTACAAAGTAACGATGTCTGAGTCATAGTATAAATATGGCAATTGACATCAAATCATAAACTAATCTTTGAGATTAAACTTCTCAGACTCAATTTTAGTCTTCACATCAAACACAAAACAATCCAAAATCTCATGGATGCAATTAGACTGAAATGTTTGACGAAATGGGAATCTGAAAGAACATTGTGTTCTATCAACTGTACCAGGTTTGATATGGTTTCTTTCTCATGTCGTTTTCTCAAACGGCAATTGATTGTTGCCAATGGTTGGATTGTGAGAATGGAATTGATCGCGTTTAGTGTATTTGGCCTAATTTTTAAGAAAAATGAAATAAATTTATTTTAACCTGATAACTTATTGGTTAAATATTTTTTAATTAGTACTTAGTCACATATAATGTGTTAGTTTAATATATGGTGTGAATTGACCTGATAATTAGATTATTTTCTCGAAATGCGTTGCATTACTTTTATCGCTTATATATATATATATATATATATATATATATATATATATTATCTGATTTAAACTGGGATATTCGAGTAGTGAAATAAACAAATTTTCATTTGTCTTAAAATTGTTATTTTATCTTATGTCACATTTATTTTAATTTAAATGAAGTTATTTCATTATAAAAAATGCAATCAATTTAACTTTTACTATTCTAATACTTTTATATCAAAGTTATAATCACATTATCTTTATGAATTCAATTTTTTCAATATTTTCAAAAAACCTGAAAGTGAATTCTGTACCTTGACTTTAGTATATTAAATGATTTCACTCAACCACCTCTCCGAATAAAATATTAAGACAATTTGAAATGACATTTCTTTCCTGAGTTATGTTGTCATCGTTTTCCATTTGATTTTCTTTGGATTCGTGTAAATAGAACATAATCCAGTTTGGCGGATGGATTTAATACAAAATACATTTCCGTCTTATATAATCTAAAGTGCAAAATTAGATAAATTTGTCGAATTCTTTAATATAGTTTTGAATTTTCTCTCAGTAAGAGTCAAAATTTTATTTATTTTATGAAATTTATTTTAGTGTTTCAAACAATTTTAATTTTTTAGCTTCCAGTTCAAACTTTAATACCGGACGAGTTTTATATCAGGAAAGATGAATTGAAATGCCATTTGGAATACGAAAATGAGTAAAATAGAAAATTAGATCTATTATTTATTTATATTCAATTTTATAAAATCAGCGAGCCGAATTCGATTGAAGAAGCGATGAAGAATTTAATTTTATTTCCGACTGAGTTGGTTGTCTGTTATTTAATTAATTAATGTTTAATTATTGACTCATTTATTATATTTTATTAATAATTATTAGCTTTTGTCATTGGGAATTTTCGTACTTTTTTGTAATTACAATTATTATTATTCTTTTACTTGTGATTAATAATTTTATATTAATTTTACTTTATAATTTATCGCCCGTAGATCATATAGTTTTATTGTGAATCGCGTATAGATGTATCTCCCTGTGGTCTTTTGTAGAATAGCAAGTCTATTTCGAAAATTAAATTCATGAAATTCATAAATTATTTTTTTATTGGTATATCAAATTTAAATTTGATAACCTTTATATAAAACTAGTATATCAAAAAATTAAAATTTTTATATCCTTTGCTTATGCAGGCAGAACTCTACTTCACCAAGAAAATTTTAAAATTTAACAAATTTAAAATTTAAAAAATTGTAATTAATGAAAAACAATAAAAATTAATATAAACTATTTATAATTTATAAGTAAATATATAACAATTAATATTGTTCGGGAACTCCGAATTTTACGTTTTTTCCCATTTTGGGATCATAAAAAGTTTTTTTCGATCAAATTTTCACATAGTCATTTATTGACATTGAGAATGAGTAAGTGTACAAAATTTGGAGAAAATTGATTCAGTAAAAGGCCTAAAAAACAGGTTTCTAAATTCCATAGATGCATAGTGAGCTAATAAAAAGAATGGAAAAACTGAAATTATGTTAATTTTTTGTCAAATTTGTCTGAATATGTTTTAAATATGAAATAAAAAATTGTATTGTTTTATTTTTTGTTTTTTTGTAAAATTCTGAAGTCAATTTCGAAGATTATGATAAAGATTGCAAAAATTCTGAAACTGGCCAAAAAATTCAACAATATAATAATATATTAAACAACTTTTTCAATCAATAACAATCTAGCAGAAAGTGACTTAAACGAAGATTTAAAATCTTATAGAAAATAGAAATGTAATATATTAATAAATAAAGCTAAGGCTTTAGAATGAGAGGATATTTCTGGGCAAAGTAATTTTATCAGATTCGGAGTATTTTGTTGCTTAATTTGATTCGTATTGATGATGTTATTTCCAAAATAGGAAGAGAAATTTTCAATTGGTCCCTTTTTGATTGTACTCGGAGGAGGTTAGAGAGAATGTTTTTCTCAATCGATCTTTATAGCCTACTATTGTCATCGATTGCTTTGTATCGATCTTTCAGATCTATATGCAATAAACAGAGGACAATAGTCTCCTGTTTGGCCTTCGCTGCAAAATTAAAGAATGTCTCAAATTCTTCAATTTCTCCAAATTGTCGCCTTTCCTGTACTTTTCAGGTAAAAGTTGACCCGTGAAGATATCCATTGCAGTGCGGTTGCCATGGGAGAGGTATTTGTAATATCAGTTTCCGAAATCATTTTTACTCAAGTTATACATTTATTATAAACAATTTTCAAACAAAATTTTCAACTACTTTTTTAATTATTAATTAATCCGCCGATCTCTATCTTCCAATTATCTTCAATTTATTTAAAATTGTAATCAAATCAAAATCACATTTAATTTTAAAATATTAATAAAAATTATTTTACGTATATTTAATTTGTAATGAAAATATTCAATTTTTAGATTTGTTTTTTTATTTTAAGTCTAGTATAATGTTTTTTTAATTTTGTTTTTCAAATGAAATATTATATGCTGCTTTTAAATTTTTCGTTTTAAAAAAAACATTTTTTCATTTTTTTACTATTTTTGAAATTTTTGAAAATGTTTAATATTCAATTTTTTTAACATTTAATATTCAATTTTTTTAATTTTAAAAATTTAATTTTTTTAATCATATCCTTAAATTAATTTAAAATTTGAAAAACAACTTTTTACAAATATTAATAAAATTTTTTAATAGAATTCAAATTTTAAATAAAATTATTATTTTTAAAGAATACCGTTTGGTCTGTTATCTGTTTTGATCAACTCATTTTTCTACTAAAATAATATTTTAATTCAAATAAATTTATAAAGAATATTTTAAAATTCAAATTTAAAATATTTAAGTATTATTCTAATTAATTTTTAAAATTTTCAATTTGATTTCAATTCCAAATAATCTTTTTTTAAAACTATTTAAATGTTTATCAGTGAACTAAAATTAACTATCTCCTCGCACTATACATGTAACATAAAAATAATTATATTTATAATGGAGTTTACATTAATAAAATTTTACGTACTCAATAAAGACTCCTAAACATACTCGAATGATCGAGTCTGTGATCAATATTTTCCAATATCATCATTATTGTCCTAAACGTATAATTATCATTTACTGGTGGATATTTTATTTATATTTTAATTGAATAATTTACTTTCTTAACACTACCTTTTAATGAAATGGAAATCACTTTTAGAAATCCTCAATCTCGAGAAGAAGTAAAATATTTGTATTACACCCTACAGAAGATGCTTGATAAACAAAAGCAACCGGATTTTGAATTAGACAATTGCTGCGTGAAAACAGAAGATGATATTGATCGAATGATTAATCTGATCATTCAGATGGATGACATCTATAATGTTATTCTCCATGAGATTAGCCGACAGGTTGTTGAAAAATTATAGAATTCACCATTTATTTCAGAGTTTATGTAATTGTACTTGGGTAATAGGATAAATGAATTAAGAAATGGTTTGAGCTTGTATCATTTGGCAAAAAAATAGTATCAAATTCATAAAGGGCATATTTCTTTCATATGGTTCTTGTTCTTTTACTTTGTAATTATAATAGGCGGCCATAACCCTTTAAGACATAAGGACTGAGTGCGAAAAATATTACTAACTTTAAAATCCTCTATCTTCAAAACCAGATTTTTTATGGAAAGAATACCGACTGATTTGAAAAATGTATTTAATTCAAAATAATTTTAGTAGGCTAAGAAAGATTATTTATTTTTTTAAATAAATTCTGCGAGCTTTTCCGGAATGCCTGCCATTAGCCTTGCAATTGTAGTTTCTGTCACGTTTTTGGCTGCATGATTCCGCTTGTTCCGAAAATCTGCAATTGTCTGTGCCCTCTTGTTTGTCGTCTTTAATTGCCTTTTTATCAAATTAGTTTTTTTTTGTAATTTGTGAATTTATGTTGGAGTTATAGAGATTTACAGTTAATGATATTTTTCGCACTCAGTCCTTATCGCGCTATTTTTGCAATAGATCATTCATTGAAAGAAAACTTTTTATAAAATTCAATCTTTCCATAACTAAGAACTGATTCACTATGGGAATATTCAGTACTTCGTCTACAGCAGAGCTAAAAAACATTTCTGTGAAATGTTTGTCTTTATCTTTTTTAATAAATAACTTATTCGTACTTATCTTAAATTAGTAACAGAAAGACATCTAATTATGATTTTTGTTTCGTTCTTTATGAATACCCATCAATGGGTTTAAGAATATTCTAAAAAGTATCACAAAAAATCTTTAAGTAAAATTAACAAGATATTAATTATTATTCAATAATTATTCATAACATATAATTGAATAGGTCGTGTTTCGCTTGACTATTTATGATGACTCGAAGTAATAAAATAAAGTATTTGTTAATTATTTTAGTCATTAAATATAATTTTTGCACTAAAAATGTTATGAGTCATATTGCTTGGTAATCATTTTTATATGGTTTCGATAAACCTATCTAAAGTCTCTCTTTCAAATAGCAAATAATCTTTTAATTTATATTTTAGTATCTCATAAATATAAGCAAATATTAAATCACATGAGAAATTTAAAATGTCAATGTATACAAACTGCTTACAGATGGATTACAAAATCTAATGACAATATTTTTGGATAAAATCAATAAAACTTATGCTATTGAAGGCTCTATCTCTCAGTTCAAAGTTAATCACACCCGTTTTGTATTGCGACCATAAAGCTAGCAGTTTCTCCTGCCGGCCTTAACAATTTAACTGATTTACGTGGTACGTTCAATATTTACCCGGCCTGACAAAGAAAATGAATTACAAAAAGGGCCATTTTTATATCACAACAAGCTTAACTTATGTAGGCATCATTTTTCAACATAATGTCTATTTCGCTCGACACACTTCCGCCAACGAATAAACAACTTAGAAAACTCTTCTTTGAAAAATTCTGGGGAACAATCGGTAAAGAAATCCTTCAGGACAAACTTCAAGTCGTCCTTAGATTCAAACTGGACACCTCTCAAATATTTCTTTGAATGTTTGAAGACGTAAAAACCGTGAGAATAACATATTTATAATACTAGGAAAGAGAAAGCATCATCCTTCGTGCATGACTTGTCTGCTTTCGCATCTTCAAAGATAACTTCTATCCAGGCAGTTTCCATTTTGCTGACTCACGCTGTGTCTCCCGTAAATACATACTGAGTGGGGTTTCATCCTTCGTAATTAAAATGGCCAGGTAAGCCTTACCATGATGATTGCACAGGTTCAAGTTGATTTGACTGCACTCCAAGCGGTTCCCCATCATATCACCATTCAAGAAGTTGGGAACAAATCTGAAGCACAATTTATGATATCCATGGATTTCAATTTTTTTGGCTGTACCAACACTGATATTGAGCTTTGTTGTTAATATGTTCATGGTAATTTGACGCTCTTCTTGGACAATATTCTCCAATTTTTCATCAACTGTATCAAAAATGTGTTGTGGCCGACCTGATTTTTCTTGATCAAAAACGTTGGTGTGACCACCTTCAAACTCTCTGAGCCATTATTTAACAGTTGTCAGAGATGGAAAGTCATGTAGGTAAGCTGACTTCAAAAGATTTTAGATTTCACTTCATATCTTCTGCAACACAAAGAACTTGATAACGCTGCGATATTCTAAGTCTAAAATCATCACAATGATGAAAATTCAAAATTTCTCTATAAAAAATTTAATCTGTTTGATAAAGTAAAACAAGTACTGAAATTAAAACTTATATTAATTTATTTAATCACACAAAAAAATTAAATTTTGCTAATACATGTTTTACCTTATGTGGGGTTCTTTATTGAACGCACCACATAATTTTCTTAGGTTTTCTCTTTTCTTGTTTGATTAATATTTATTCCCATTTCATCAAGAAAAACCAAACTATCATCTTGAATAAATTTCATTGTTCTTGTTGTCGAAAGTCAATGTTTCGCAGAGTATTTCGCTCTCTTGGTACTTTTACCAAACGTTTTCTTGCTTATGCAATACTTCTCAATACTCTACATACTACTCTGTTCGAAAAAAGTCCATTTTCTCCTAATTTCTCAAATATTTACTAGTCTCTCATTAATGTTTGGGGCATATTTTCCCTAATTTCTGTGGGTTCGTTTATTTTTCTTCCTTTTTGCAATCCAACAGTGTCTTCAGAAAATATCCCATCAGAAATTTCATCAATTATAGTGTATGCTGTTGGAAAAGAAATATATTCATCTTCTTCTATTTCTATGGGACTTTTGTCCTTACCCAAAGATATTTTATTTTTTTTACTAATTCTAGGGTAATTGTTGTTCTTTTCTTTCACTTTCCTGATTTTTTTCGGTTGTCATTATATGTTTTTATTTTATTTTTAATATATTGTTGAACTTTTTTAATATATTTCTGTATAACCCTGTATTTGGCATATAAATTAGTCTTTCAGAACTATTCATGTACTCAACTATACTTCGGGTCGTGGATACATTTTATACATTCTATACACACCACCATCAAATTTTTATTTGTATTTTTATAAGACTGTCATTGATAAGTATCTTTGTATAGATATGGGCATCATCCGAAGCTAGGAGTTTAGTACTGTTGGAATTACGTACTCGATACATTGAACTTGTGCGAAAATTACCAGAAGAATTATCTAAGTAATCATTCTCAAATTTTGCTGGTATTTGTATCATAATTTTATATTTAGATTAAAGGGTACAATAAGAGAGCAAGCTGTGAGAGACAAAAGGTTGACAACACAAATTGAAGAATTTCAAATGGCCATCAAATATTTAACCGAGTGAATATTTTGAAATATCTTATATAAAGCCACATTAATTGAAGAAAATTAATATTAAGTAAATAAAAATTAGGGAGAGTTTGATAAAGTTACTTTTTTGTTAAAAATGGCCGACCTGTTAAATCTGGATCCTGGCTCTATTCGATACCATTGGGCGAATTTCTAAAGATGAATTACCACATCCTCGTAACAGTCACTAAATTTATAGAAAGTCATGTTTTGGAAATTGAGAATTTGTTTTAAATTTCTGATTTCCTGGTATTATAAAAATTGAAATGGAAACAACAAATTAATTATTATATTGTGAATAAATTGAAATAAAATTGGCAAATTATGAAATAATAAATTCTTAAGCCAATCAAAGTTTATTAATTTCGACGAAATTTACTTATGCAATGGTCAGTTAATGATTATGTAATCAATACGTAATCAGTACATCATTTAAAAATTCTCAACAAAATTGTAGAGATTGCAGTTTGAACGTTAATTTTAGGACCCAAAGATTTTGTATATAACGCTTCACACGAGTCGCTCTCTCCCAATAATTTTTAAATTGAGTGCACAGAATTTTAAAGTGTTGTGAGTTTATATCTCCTTTACAATGTCTTCTATGTCCTGCAATGTTACTTTCACCTTCATTACGACTGTGTTCCTGGATTCTCTTAGAGAGTGACGTGAATTCTCTCCAATGTATGTGGCGTTACACCCATTACATGTGTATTGGTGAATGAGATCCGAACACGGTCCTCGTAGCGTTGGAGATTATTACCGAAAATGCTTTCAATTTTTTGGGTACGGGATATTACTTTTAAACTTATTGCATTATCTAACGCTTTCAAAAATCATCGGTTAAATCAATGTTACTTAAGTTTAAAGCGGTATTTTTAAAATGTTAAAAATACGGATCTCAATTACCAATGTACATGTAATGGGTGTAACGCCACATACATTGGATTAATATTTTGATTCTTCTTACCTGAAACTATTTTAGTTTAAGTTTAGGTTTAATATTCAAATTAATAGTAAAATAATGTTGTAATAAATTTTTCAATGATTCGATTAATTTATTTTAAAATTTTAAATAATTGATTAAAAACAATATGTTTGAATATTATTAAAATTAATTTTAGTAAAGTATTTAAAATATTGTTTAATTTTTTAAAATTGAGATAAAATTTAATTTTGACTATTGAGAACCTTTATAATTAATTACTTAAAAATAACAGTGTCAAATTTGATTCAGATAATCGAAAATATATATTAATCTAGAGAGATGTGATGCTAAGAAATTACTCTAGTAGGAGAGTTGATATAATAAATATGAGCAATGTGATATTCCATATTTCAAAGTTATGATCATGTTTATAAATCAAAATATGTTATTTTTATCATTTAATTCAGTTTACCTTTTTAATTCAATTGTGATTGAATTTATTAGACAACTAAAAGAAGTCAAGATCAGAGACATTAAAGTTACGGAAGATGCGGAACATATTCAAAAAGATGTAAATAAATAATTCATATATACATTCAAAATATCTTTTTCATTAAGTTGGAATCAGCTTTACAGGACTCCGCGAGAAGTAAAACTCTTCTCAATGAGTATCATATTCTCTATGATTTACAAAAACAGCGGCTCGAACGACAAATGTCAGTAATCAATAATGAAAAGGAAGAATGGAGTTCTTTAGCTTTTGCATTATCATTAAAAGTAATTTTTTATAAATATTGATTAACCCTCCTGCTGGTTATACCATCTTCTATTAGGGAATTTACTTTGTTTTATATAACATTTATATGCCAATTTTTGAAATATAAATCACAGCTTCTTTAGGAACAAGTGCAACTAAGTTTGAAATTTACAAAAAAATAGGCTTCAGAAATTAAAGCTTAATAAAAAAATTTAATGTTCATTTTGATTCGCTCATTCATACCTTGTAATCCTCATGAACTTTCTGATGCATTTAAAATTTATGAGTTAGTTTATGAGAACTATCTCCAAGTTGTGTTGTTAGTTATGTCAATATGATTAGTCATAAGTAGCACAATGAATAATTTTTATTATACACTAATTTAAACAAATTTTCGCTTCTTTACTTTAACTACTAATCATTTCACAAACTTCTATTATTTAAATAAACTTTTATTTATCCTAAAATATTCTAATAATTTTAAAATAAAAATATTTATTTTGATCATTTTTTAAATTATTAATTTTTTAACTTTTATAATTTAATGAACTTGAACTACAAATCTTTATAAATTTATATTTAATTTTAATTACTTAATTTTCATCATATTTAATTTCAAATATCCAAAACCAAACCCTCAATAATAATATATAATTTTAATTATTATTGAGAATTGTTGTAATGACAATTACAATTTAATAATAATAAATGTTAAGATCTACAATCATTAGCACCTCCAATCTACTTAAACCGTCTTACTTTGATATCATTTTGTGTGCATGCTTTTATTGTGGCCAAAAATTACTGTAAAAGTAAAATACAGTATATAAAACGGGTGGTAAATAGATTGTCTTTAGATTAAATGTTATTCATGTAGATATCTGACGAGTCTTTGCTCAACACAACCAAAAGATTGAAGTTAATAACGAAAAAATTGTTTCAAATGTCTCAACATTTTGCAATTTTCCTCTCGGACCGGGACACTGTTCTGACGAGTCAGATCCACGATGTCAGCGGCAGATGTCTCAAACAGATCACCCAAATCCAAACGGAAACCAGCAAAACGCTAAACAATTTTTATGATTTGTTTTATTTTCTGAGAGAAAAATTTGAATTCTTTCTGCAAAAAATTTCGTAATTTATTTGAAATATTAAACTTTTTTTAATACTTTTTTTAATTTAGAAATATTTCGAATTGTAATTTGGATACAGTTACAGATAGTTTAAGTGCTATAAAAGAAGTATTGAACGGTTTGGATTTTGTAAAATATTATTTTCTCTTCAGCTTGTGTTGGAGGAGAATTTGAAGAAAATCTTCAATGACATATCATCATTGAATGTATCCAATTATCGAACCCTACATCAGTCGATCGGGGAATCTTTGGACAAGTGGCAGATCCTCCTTAGTGAACTGTCAAGTAGGAAATCCATGGAAATCAATAAAGGGATAATCGATAATTCAATTCTAAAAAACGTTTCAGAACATTTTGATGTACGATTTACATTCAATCTTGATTTCTTTACTATTCTCATTGACAGATGATTAAAATCTGGCTACTAGAGTTCTCAACACGAATCGATTTAATAAAGAGTTTTGAACCGTTTTTCCGTGATTTGAAATCTTATATTGAAAAAATTGAAACGAAAATTCGAGCAATGAAACTGAAAAATGGAACTGAAAATAATAATGAAGACATAATGGAATTTGTTCGGTCTATGGGTAACGAATTATATTTAGAAATGTTTATAAATCAAGAGCTCAAGGATATTGGGAAGAATGAAGACTTTAGCGAGTTGGTTTATTTTTTTCTATTTTTTAATTTTAAAATGCTTTTAATTTGTTATTGGAACTAGTATAAATTTTTGAATATTATAATTAAAACTTGTAAAATAAAATTGTAAATGTATTTTTTGTGAAAATTGAACAAAAGTAAAGAGAATAATGGCGAGAGCAGGCATAAACTCACGTAATGCCGTTTATTGGTATAACGTCGCCACTCGAACTGAAAAGAGGATATCTCCGCAGAATGAGCTGTTCCGGTACGGATGGAGGATGTTAAGACAGGGAGAGGTTGCACCGAATGTACGAGACGTCGAAGTGGGTTACACTGTTGGTGAGCGGGTGTACGTGAAACCTCCAAATGTTCGCTGTTCTGAAACGTGGCAAAAAGGGATAATAACCGGTGTGAATTCCAATTTTAGCGTGGATGTGGACGGAATCCCTCGACGCATGAGAGATATAAAGAAAGTGAACGTACCGACCGAAGATGCCGTTGAGTCGTATGGAGGAAGGAATGATTCGAGTTCCGACAAGCTGCAGGAGGGTGAGTTATCGGACGACGAAATCGATCTAACGTTGTCAGACGAAGGAATGGGATTGCGACGATCGACTCGGCGTAGGGGGCCGCCTGCGTATTTGAGGGACTACGAGTTGGATCAAAGCTCTGAAGAGGGAATGTAGCAATATGGTTGATATTGCATTTGTTTAAATCGACATAAAATGCGCGCAATTTGACTCGACTGAAATCTTGCAGTTGCATTGAATAAATATTTCGGAGTTGTTATCGCTTTTGATTTTTTTTTGTAAAGAAAAAATGTTCTACAATAATTTGTTTGAAACAAACAAAATTGTAATAGAAAATGAATTTTAGTATTATGTCAACTTTTATATTCAGTTCTGATCCCAATATTTGTATGTCTGTTGATTAGATAATTCCAAGTCTCATTTTAATTTAATGATTAAAATACATCTTAAAATTTTTTTGTGCTTGTTGATGAATGTTGTTCTCGCTCAAACTGCTATTACCATATTGTTGTTACTTTTTGACAAACTGCCCCAATATAAGTAGAGTATTTTCAAAGAAATAATTATTTTCATAATCTGTTGACTAACATCAGTAATATATAATATTATAGTGATATCAGTGTATGAAAACATAAACACGTCATTTATAAATCGATTAAAAGTGATACTAAAGAAGATTTTAAAACTTGTAAATAATGCTTTTAATTTAAAAATAATTTAAAACATATAAAATCCAAAATGTATTTTTTAGTAGATCTCCAACCCGATTTTGATTATGTACATCTGATCGATGCAATTCCATGTACATTGGAGATACGTTCCTTTATCTTTTTAAGAGAATCCTAGAACATTGTCGTAATGCGGGTGAAATTAATATTGGAGAACATAGAAAGGTTTGCAATACAAAAGCAAATATAAACATCAATAATTTTGAAATTCGGTGTGCTCAGTTAAATCATTATTGTGAGAGAGTGATCTGTGAAGTAATATTTCAAATATTTTGATTCTAAGATTAATGTGCAAATGGATGTCTCGATAATCTTATTGAGTATGTTTAGATGACACATTTGGTTACGTGATCATATTACTTGTCTGTATAGGCAGGTTTAAAAGTTAAATTTTCTGTATGGCCTAAAGATGATGGTTATACCATAGAAATGAATTGTCAAGAATATTAGAAAAATTTCATTAAATGGTGTGTTTATGTTTTTGAAACTAAATGGCCACTATTTTTAATTATTTAACGCTATTAATAATTTCTTTTAACCGTTAACGCTGTGACTTAAGTTTATTAATCTGTGGTCTGCATTTTTTTTGTTGGGTTATGGATTGCCTTTTCGTCAGACATCTCGTTGGATGGAGGTTGTAAAAGGCTAAACTTTGTGGAATGAGATGGATTTTTATGGTGGATTCTTCTCCTTTGAAATAATTCGTTTACAGAAGCTTTCTTTGATATACATTATATATACGTTGTGAATTAACCATTACCAATTATCCCCTTTGATATTTAATATATTATGTTAATTTTCCTTTTATAAAAAGCTGTTTATTTCTAGATTCAACAAGTTTTACAATGCAATCCAAAAGTTTATTGTGACATTCTCTAGTACAATAGACTTGTTTGATTCTGACTTACTCAAAAGTATCAGTGCTCAACAATCGAAAGTTACTGACTGGATCATCGAGGCACTCTATCTTTTTTCGGACATTGAACATGTAAATGATATTGAGTACAAATATAAAAATTTTAGTGAAGCCTTTGAAGTAATTGTATCGACAAACAATACAATATTTCATTATATAATTGAGTAAACTATTCATTTATTTTTATTGTTTTTAAAATATAATTCAGGTGGACTGAAAAATTTATCTTGGAATCGGAAGGAGAAAACAAAAAAATTGAGCTAGCAGAATACGTTGTAAGATCAAGTGCATTCATTATACCGTATCATTATTATTATTATTATTTTTAAATAGTTATTAAACATTAAGAATTTCCTAAAATACTTCATTTTTTGGAAACTTTTTTGTATAACTTTTATGATTCAAAAAAAGACCGTTATTTTTGCACTAATAATTTTCTATTTTTTCCATTCTTTTTATTAATTTACTTTCTATGTATATATTTCCATGGAATTTAGAAATCTATTTTAGAAGGCTTTTTACTCAATCAATTTTCTCCAATCTTTGCACACTTACTCATTCTCGATGACAATAAATGATTATGTGAAAATTTGATCAAAAAACTTTTTAAAATCCCCAAATGGGAAAAAAACGGAAAATTCGGAGTTCACGAACAATATTAATTGCAACATATCTACTTATAAATTATAAGTAGTTTACATTAGTTTTTAATGTGTTTTTTTTAATTTAAAATGTTTTAAATTTTAAAAT
>MQRK01093975.1:558-11566 GCA_001938485.1 Girardia tigrina
ATGAAATTAAATACGTAAAAATACGACAAGAGAAAAGATCAAAATTGTATAAAGCAATCGGAGAAAATAATAATAACGATAATAAAGATGACAAACAACTTATCGAAAGAGAATTTAAATTAGGTGACTTGGTATTGATCAAAAAACCAAATGTGTCAAAAACCGAAGATAGATATGAAGGACCAGCTAAAATTGTTGAGAAGAGACATATGATAAAAGCTATATTATTAGATTTGATGGGGGGCGTACCATTGTAAGAAACGTTGAATGGATACGACTTTTTAAACCGAGGGGGATGTGAGGAGAATTATTATCGAAACTAATTATTGTATGTTGCATAATTTATGTATGGAATGTTTGAGGTGTGATCTTTGTATTGTTGTGTAATAGGTCATGACCGAAATAGTGTGTATGGTGAAATGAATGAGTGTATGTTTGACCCAGACTGATGACGGCATTAATCAATATATATACTGATGATATTCCTCATTTTATTGTCTTTTAAATAAATATTATGACAGTCTCGAAGTCTTCTAACAGTAGTAGTTACTGCTTTTGACTTCAGCATTGGTTTTTTAAAAATATTTTGTTGGTTTTTTAATTGAATTTTAAGATCACTAAATTTACGTTTTCTCAATTCGGAATTTAGATCATCCTTTTTAGCAATGGCTATCGAAGTAATGTAGATTAAGCAACAATATTTAGCATTCACTATTGCAAAAAAGTAATCGAGTTTCCATTTTTCATTGAAATGATAAGTTTTTGATTTTTTGGTTTACTACTCCATGTTCATGGGTATAGTAAAATGCAAAAGAAATACGATAATTTGAAGAATAAATATTGAATAAAATATTTTCGAAGAAAATTTAAAACTCTTTAAAAACTCACAATTTAATTTTAATTTATTTAATATCAATGGATGTTATTATTAAAACAAAATTACTTTACGAATTTTTAGAGTTGTAAACTTGAAATTTTCGTTCTCTTTTTTAAGTTCTCGTTATACATTGTTTTGCTTTAATTTTAATATTATTGGTTTTGTTATTTTTGTTATTATTTGAACATTTAAAATTTATTTTGGAAAAGCATTGACTTTGTTATATATTATTCCAAACTGTATAATATGGGTAATTTGATATTGATTTTTGCAATTAAACGTTCAACTAAACCAGGACAGTCTTTATCTCAAAACTAAAAAGAATTTGTATTAAACATAAGCAGAGAATAAGTACTGATTCAGATTAAATATAATATATGTTTTGTATAAAATTTGATGAATTAACTTATTTTAATTACATGTACCATTGATACTTGATAGTTAAAACTATTTATGAAATGGCCTACGTTTCAAGGCACTATGAATGTTTGATTTTTGCATTTTTCTGTCTGCTGCTATTCTACCAATACAGCAGTTTCTCTCTTTAACTACTTATGTACCACCATTATTTTTTGTTATGTTTATATGTAAGAGTTTTATGAAATTAAATTCATATCCTTATTATTAATACCTGTTATTTTTGCCTAAATTGCAAAAATGATATTAGTACACATAAAATTATTTTCGTTAAAATAGCACCCCTTACAGTCGTAAAAATTTTCAGTGGTTGAGGTGGGTGGAGACACGACCGGAGGAGAAATGATCGGAGAAAAAACGATCGAAGGAGAGACGACCGGAGGAGAACTGAGACGTAACATTTATTCCACATTCATTGTAGAGAATGGTTAGCTATGGTTACAAAAATATTTGTATGCACTCAGATACTTCTTGAGTCTGTGTAGTAGGGAGAAAAAATATTGTACAAAATTTCTTCATTGGTAGTGATAGAAGCATAACTGTAGATTTTGGCATATGATGAGTAAATGTCACCATATGTTTCTAGAAGGTCAAAATACTTCACTTGCATTTTCATGCAAAAATTCACACGTACCTTGTCCATTGTGTTACAGGAAATCATGATGATATTTGCCACTGCAGTAAAAGAAGATCGTCACAGAAAATCTAAATAAATTCAAATTACAAAATTGATCGCTATAGTTGTTTTAAGCTTTATATAAAAGTAAGTTAGGTAAAAATAAATATTAGATAGACTAAATTTATTTTTCTTTTTACATAAAGATTATGCAAAACAATTTGAGGACATTATTTGTAATGATTTTAGATTTAATGTTGAAAGATTAGTGTAATATAATTTGCTTTAGAGCTTAAGAATGAATGTCGAAAAATCGAAGATAAATTGAAAAATAAAATAAAGAGAAAAGAAATAGAAATTGAAGGTAACTATAACGGTAAAAAATATTATTATTTTTGCAGATCTAAGTAAGAAGATGGAAAAGGTCAAAGGTAAGAATTTGAGTGATATATAATAAATATTTTAATAAATTTAATTTATTATTAGATTGATAAATATAAAATTATGTAAAAAATATCAAAAACCTAATTAAGATCATAGTAGTGTGTGAGCTCGATCTAACTAGTCGAGACCCAATCAACTGATTAATCATGGGCGTTTAATTGTAATGTTTTCTACTCATCATTCAATATTTTTGAGATGGATTTCCAAGGTTCCATGTGAAGGAGAGCATCCAAGCAGTCCCTATCAGCGTTGCCTGGTAAATGAACCCTATGATTGTCATACCTGATCAATTTATATTCAATTATTCTTATAACATTGAGAAATGGTTCAATTTTGTTGCGAAATAAAACAGAAAAGTAAATCTTGAATCATTGTTCTTTTTGCGTAACGTTCAATGTATATGGGATCTACTTGTCAAAGAACTATTCACTGCTAATGTAGCCAAATAAGTCAGAAATGTTTACTTAGTTTATTCATAATTAACGTATACTTTGACTTGACTCTTCTTTTACGTTGGCCTTTAAGACATAATTTTCGTTCTGAGTCTTAGAATCGATCTCGTGGTTTTTTGGACAGATCAAAATTTCCTGAACGAAATCTTTAGAACAACAAGCTACACGCTGCTAATGTTATGGACTGACACCTTGTTTTGGATTTACCGTCCAGGTCACAATTCATCAGAACACGGATTTCTATGTTTTCTATGATTTCGATGTAACGTCACTTGAAAAATAAATGTTCAATACCAGAATCAATATTAATATTAATTCTGTCAGAGGAAGGATGTACCTTTTAAGCAGTATAAATTATATCCCAAAAGAGGGTACCAGAATGAAATTATACGCATTTAATATCAAATATATGAAGTTTGCTCCCTTAATTGTATGAATTCATTCTTTTCCACGAAATATTTAATTTACTGAATTAAAATGGCGCACAATTCATTTGCTATACCTTAACCAATATATCATATAAAATTGATAATATAATATTTCAATTCTAAAATATCCGTTAATCACTTTGTAATGATATTGAGTCTTTGTGCTCTCTTCAGTCGCGCTTTATTCGAGAGTACACATTTTCTGATGAGAGCTTCTAAAAAGGCTTTGCGGTACCACAATCTCCAGAAAGTATTTGCCGTTAAATGTGTTTAAATAAGTTGTAAACATTTATTCGAGTGACATTTCATTAATACATAAGACGTGAATGTTGCGTCCATAATGGACCTAATGACACAGACGAGATATTTGTTTCCGCAATTGGTCTCAATTTGCAACTCACTTAATAGTGTCGATTTAGCTTCAAATTATTTCAGGCTCTTTATAATTAAAATACATATCTGTGTGTTAAAGAATGAAGTCTCGATAGAAAGGAAATTGAATTATGATTACTAGATTCAGAAAGATTCAGTCGTCATGATTTCATCATTAGCACTCATGTTGAAAAATAAGTTTTATGAAGATTATATCAAATCTGTCCATTGATAAAATGACTGTTTTGCCTGAAAGAGTTTGACTCTATGAGTAAAATAATGAACATTCAGGCACTGAAAGAACTTCTTCATTTTGTACCTAAATGGACCTTTTCTTTAAACTATCAATGGAAACATGTACTACCGTTTTTCTAATTCTCATAGATTATCATTATGTTTTACAGGTATTGTAAGGTAATTACTCCCCACTTTATCACTATTTTAACGGTTTAAACGATGTTTCAATTTTATACTACGTAAATGATGAACCTGGGTCTGGCCAGACCCATTTGTATAAGTTATGGATATTAGTGACTCTTAACTAGTGTTCGTATATATATTATTCTGTAATTTCATTTTGTGTCATTCAAATTATACTACTAATTATTCCAAGTAGTATGGCATGTTTACTTATGATTTTAGAAGTGCAAAAAAAATACAAGAACAATAAATTACACAAAATTACTGTTTATTATGGTTTATTGTTTCCAAGTAATTGAATATTTAGGATAAGAAAAAAAAGTCAAATGCATGTAGAATGTCATAAAATTAATTCAACAGTAAGCGCCTACAGTCAGGATAGTAATGCATTGTTTCTACATGTCCCAAACAAATTGCTTTGACACATTTTGTACACTTAAAGCGGCTTTTGCTATCTTTGACTCCTGCGTCCCGGTAGATCTCACAGTGTTGTCGCCCATGTTGGTCAGCATTAGCTCCATGGTTGTCTTCAGGCACTGCTTCTACACCAACCAAGCAAACAGCCACTTTGATAGCCCTTGTCAGATGACGTTGCTGGGAGCGTTGGCGAACAAGTGAAAGAGCCAAGTCATATCCCAAGTCTCTTTTGAAGGAATATTGGTCGGAGGCATCCCTGGCTTTCATAGCAGCGATGATAGCGACATCTGCGAGAGTTATAAAGATGCTGTAGTGCCACCTGCAACACCTCCTTTGGCTGCGAAAGGTTCGAAATAACTTGTCCAAGTTGTCCACGCCGGACTTTGTCGTGTTGTAGCTGTCTACAATTTCTGGCTTCAACCCTGCAGTGTGTTGTCCATGGGAATTTTTGGAGAAGAGCAGAAGAACTGGGCTTTTGCTTTGTCCCAGTAGGATCAGAGCACTTTTTGTGCCAGAAAAGTAATGCCGCGAGTCCTTCTTTGCCCTTTCTTGAACTGATTTAGCAGCCGGCGGAATATCCCTCCTGCTGCTACGCACTGTTCCAACCATGCTGGTCTGAGAAGCTTCAAGGCGATCAGAGAGATTTATTGACAAAACCAATTATTCATCGTTGCTCCTAGATACTTCTTAGACAGATGAATTACCACAGCTTCACTAAGAAGAACATCTCCTTCATGTTCCGGTAGCGTATCTCTTCCAGCGTAGATGACACAACGAAGGGAAAAACTGTTTTCAGTGTCGGTTGTCCAAAATAATTTTATTCCGAACTTACCGGGTTTGCTAGAAATATATTGTTGAAAGCGCACTCGGCCGTGGAACTCTACAAGTTGGTCATCAATGCATAAAAGTGAACCAGGGATGTAAAGCACTTTCAAGTTTTGATGGAATAGTTCAACTATTTTTCGAATTGGGGTTAATGGATTAGCGCGGTGTTGTCTCAACTTGTCAAATCTTAGAGCGGCCTTTATCTGTTTGAAACGTTAAAAGCTCATTGTCGCATGAAAAATAGGTTTTCTATTCTTCAAATCCCATAATTCACGAGTATCCCGGTGACACGCCTCCAAGGCTCCCGCAATGAACTGAAGACCAATAAAGGCATCAAATTCTACAACAGACACATATTTCCAAGTGACACGTTTAACAGCAGCTATTCGACGACCTTCACGATTGGTGTGCAAAAGAGTCTCGTCTAGACAGTTTCCGAAAAATGCTGTGAAGGCTTTCAAACTTGAGTTAGGATGAAATCCTACTGTCAGACCAACATTTGGTACACGAAATATGTTCTGTGCTGCTAATCTAACTGATGGATAAGTGTGATCTGTTTGCAGTATCCATTGCAAACCACTAGAAGCTTGAAGTCCAGGAATTGCAAGCTGAACATCCTCTTCTTCCTCGTTACTTGAACCTTCTTCTGATATTACTTCTAAAATGCTTGCATCTAACTCTTCATCATCATCACTTGATAAACTATCTAAGACTGTGTTGATCTCTTCATCTTCGTCTTGTTCTTCATTAGCTGCAGCAATTTCATCAGGAGTAATTTCCACAGGGAAGTCATCGCATACCCATCTTCATTCGCATACTCAATATTTATATCGGCAAGAGCACGAGCTCGAGCAGCACGGACTGATAGTTGACGACGATTTCTAGTAGCCTTGTTGGAATTATGAAACCCTCAGATTGATTGTAACTATGTGGGTATAAGGTTTTTTTGGGTCGTGTGCTTTGGATCATAATCCTGTTGAAATACCAAAATTACAAGCATTTAATCTTTTGCAAAAGGTAAAATTTTAGAACCAATGATATTCTTGTGCATAGATGCATCCATTATGCCCTCTATGCGATGTATTGGACCAACCATGTCACGGCTAAAGGCACCCAAAAGCAACACATTACCACCGCCATGTTTTATCGTATATAAGTGATATGTTGGATCAAATATTTTACTAACAAGTCGTCTTATATACTTAATTCTATCTCAAAGACCATAAACTTCGATTCATCAGAAAAAAGAACCTTTGACCATTCTTTGGACATTCAGTTAAGATTTTCCTATGCAAACTTGACTCGGGCCTTTCGATTCTTCATCGAGATCAAAGGCTTTTTTTCTGGTCGAAGACCAAATAAATTTGCTTTGCGAAGACGACGTTTTATAGTATCAATACTACACTTAACATAAGAGTCCTTTCTCATTATTTCATTCCATTCAACATCATTCTTTCGAGGGTCCAATTTTGATAATCTTGTAAGACTTATATCATCTTTTTGTGATGTTAATCTCGGCCTTCCACTGCTTGACTTGTTGTCTATGGTATGATGCTGATTGTATCTGTTAACAAGACTACCGACTGTAGACTTGCTAACATTATAAAGCGATGCAATTTCTCTTTAAGCCTTTTTTCCCTATAAGATAGGTACCAACACTGAATTTCTATATATCTTCTGATATTTCCCGGCATGAGGTATATTTGATTAATACTTAAAATTAATACTTAAATTATACTTCAATTAATATTTAAATTAATACTTGAATTTACTTTATTTAAACAATGAATTTTATGAATTGTCCACAGACCTTTGTACGGGTTAAAATTTGAAAATTGCATGTTTGTCATAAAAAATATTAGCAAAATTAAAAAAAAAATTTTTAGCGTGAAAGCTTATAAAAAATTACATATCTGGTCAAAATTAAAGCTTGCCACCTTATCAACTTATGGCTTAATAGGGAAAATTGGGATTTCTTTTACTGTGTACAGACCTTTGCACACTACTATATATATATATATATATTATTGTATAAAAATGGCAAAATGTTAAAAAAATTTTAATAAAAGATTTTAGGATTTGAAACGGCTTTACTTTGTTCATTTTGAATGTTTATTAATGGGTCCCCTAAAATATTTAAACCATGATTTGCGGTTTGAAAATTGGAAGACAAATTCCAAACTTGGTGAACCAAGCCCTTTATCATACCCTCTCTATATTTATCCTCAGTGTAAAAATCGTTTTGTTTGAACGAATCACGATAAAAAAATAATTGTAACCTTGTTTCTTTTGAATTTGTTTATCGGAGCGACTATGTTTCAGTGTGATAAAGTGAAACCAGTTAATACCACAATAAATATTTAGCCGAAAATGCTGGTGTATTGTCGACAAAGTGTACTCGAGAAAATTTTCATTTTATATGACGTATTTCTATTTTCTTTGATGAGTAAGGATATTCTCCAAATGATTGTCGAATTATTCTTTTTTTTGATGAAAGTTAATCGGATATATCGATACCACTGAAGAGACACGGAAAAAAGATAAGTTAATAAAATTCGCCTAGCAATGAAATTTAATTCGAAATTCTGAATCAATTTTAATTTTTTTATTGATTCAATTTTATTTATCGTTTGAAACATTCAGATTACTGTTTCTAGACGTTTTCATTATTCTCTCCGTTGTAGACGGAGAAAACAAATTAAAACAAACAATAATAATTCGCACTCCTAATAAAAAATGAATACACAAACATATAAAAAAGACAAAAATTCATCAAACAACATCGCCCCTATACAAAAAATCACATATGAAATAAAAATAAACTAAATATATAAAATTTAGTCAGGCAGAAACAAAAATCATGTCATGGGTGGCGACACAAAAAAAGAAAGACAATAAACGAGTCATTAGTGCATTTAAAAAAGAATCAAAAGAACATAAGCAAAATCTCTTGACTGGCCAATAATACAACATTCCCCCCTTAAGAGTACGGAGTCTGTTGTAGATTTTTTAAAATATGTATCATACTATTTTAACATTTCTGAAATTGTAAGTTTTGTGTCGATTGTTTTTGATTACTGTTATATTATTTTTGCCCACGTTGACAATTTCGAAAGGACCGTCAAACTTTTCATCAAACCCGCATGTGTTCTGAATCGTAATAAATGCGCTTCTTTTTTTATTGTCTATTTGAATTTTATTAGTATGAGGCTGGGTATTTAATTCACGATTTTGGAAAAGTTGGATGTTGAATTTAAGCCCGACAGTTTCTCGAAAGGGGAAATTTTGTCGAATTCACAAGGTTTGCGTCTAAGTACCAGAGTTGTTTCGTTTAATTTTTCGAACCAGTTGGTGTTATCGCATTTTGTACGCAGAGTTTGTTTTAGATATCGACTTAATATCTCCACTTCCCCATGGATTGAGGATTATACGGTGTTGTTTTGATCTTTCTGATGTTGAGGTTTGAACATAGATTGATGAATTCCCTGGCTTGAAATTGTTTTCCTTGATTCGTAACGATACTTTTTTGAGGACCGTATCTAGCTATCCAATGTTTCTCGATTTTTTTACAGATGGTATTTGCTGTTATGTCTTTAATTGGAATAGCTTCGAACCAACTGGTTTTGCGGTCGATTATGCATAGTATGTGTTTGTAGCTCTTGTTGACTGGCAGGGGTCCGATTATATCTAAATGAAGAAATTCCAGTTTGTTTAATTCGTCGTATTTGATAGATGACAATTTATGTTTCTTGGTGATTTTGCTGCAGATCAGACAATTGTGTATGAATTCTTTGACATCTTTGTGCATATTCTTCCAACAAGCTTGTTGTTTGAGTTCCGTATTGTCCGAAATCGTGGACGTATTGAATGCACATCTTACGTAGACTCTTAGGAATTAACGGTCTGATCAACCCGTATAATGACTGGTCGTACCAAATTTTATTTATTTTCTTAAGCTTCAGTGATGTATTAATGCATTCCGAGAGAACTTCGTTTTGTATGTTGGCTAATTCATCGATGTTAATACTTTTGACAAAATTTATTGTATTAATTGTATTTCGTAATAGAAAATCGGCGACGATATTGTTTTTTCCACGTATGTAGAGTATTGAGCAGTTGAATTGGGATATATAACATGTTTGGTTTAATTGCCTCGGGCTTGGGTGTTTCAAATTTAGAGCCTGTGTTAAAGGTTTGTGGTCCGTGTGAATTTTGAAATGTTGATGAATGAGGTATTCTTCAAAATGCTTGATAGAGCGGTAGATAGCCAACAATTCTCTGTTAAAAGTGGAATAGCGACTTTCCGTATCATTGAGTTTTTGTGAAAAGAAAACGACAGATGCGTCTGACTGGTTCAGTTTTTGTGATAGAACAGTGCAAATTGCACGTTAGAAGCATCGATTGTGAGAGTTAATTCGGTATCGTTTTGAAGCATGTATAATTTATTTATGTTCGCCAATTTGTCTTTTAACCTGTTGAAATACTCAAGAGTGGATTCTTCCCAAGTTATCGAATCGAGTTTCTTTTTGTTTTTGATTAAATTGGTGAGTGGCGCTAGAAAAGCTGAACAGTTGGGTATGAATTTGTGGTAGAAATTGATTACCCCGTAGAAACGTCTGATTTCCTGAACATTTTTTGGTGGTTGAACCAACTTGATTTGTTATAGTTTTTCCTTGATTGGATAGATGGTGCCCTGTTCAATTGTGTGACCGAGGGAATTGATTTTTCTCTTGTTGAATTCACACTTTTCCAGGTTGAGGTTTAACTTGTTGATTTTAAGGATTTCGCAGTAATCAACGGGGTACGTGTTTTTTGTGTAGATTTAAATCCGGACTCCTAATTAATATATCATCCAAATATAACTTTAAAATCTAGCTTCGAGAACAAAGTGTCCATATGTCTTTGAAAAGTGATTTTTTATCCGCATTTTTAAGTCCGAAAGGCATTTTTAGGAATTCGAACAGTCAAATGGGGTAAGAATTGCTGTTTTTAATGTCTTCTTCGGCTACGTTGACTTGATAATAGGCTTTCTCCAAGTCTAACTTTGTGAAAAATTTGGCTTCTGCTAGTCTGGTTGTTACATCTCGTATGAGAGGGACTGGATATTCGTCTTTTATAGTAATTGCATTAATTCTTCGATAATCCCCACAGCATCGCCATGAATTGTCTTTCTTAAGTTTCATTAACAGCGGTGAGGACCAATTTGAATCTGAAGTTCTGATAAAACCGTTCGATAACATTTCATTGAATGTGTTTTTTGCTTCTGTTAGTTTATCTGCAGGGAGGAACTTTGTCTTTGTGTGGATCGGTAGGCCTTTGGTGATGATTTGGTGGATCGGTGTTTTGATTGGCAATTCAGTTTTCTCAATTTTTACATCTTTCGAACAGTTCTTTAATATCTTTTTGTTAGGGTTCCGAAAAAATACATGTGAACATTTTTGATAAAATTTTATATGGGAAATTTTTAAATAATTCTTTTAGTAAAATTATTAATTTCAAACAAAATAATATTTAGTTTAATAAAACTTGGAATTAAAAACTATAAGTATTTGTTTTACTTCATCAAAAATAAATATTTTACTCATTGTTTTATCTCATCAATTTTCAAGGCTGAGGAAAATTATATAAACAACATCAAATTCAGTTTTAGTTTGCCCAAAAAATATTTGCAAGAAATTAACCAAGAAGAAGTCGTTTTAAAAAGTAACGTAAAACTTATTTTATTTTATTTTTACTTTAT
>MQRK01094170.1:0-10546 GCA_001938485.1 Girardia tigrina
CTTATATATTTTTATATTATATATTTTATATGTTATATTTTATATGTTATATTTTATATCTTATATATTTTTATAATATATATTTTATATGTTATTTTCTATAACAAAAGTTGTTTTTTCTACAAGTTTATGAGTAAGGACAGGTATAAGACAAGTATTTTCAACAAAACATTTATTTACATATGTACAATATTTACAAGTATATCATTCACAAAAGATAATATCCATGAGCTAATGTACTTACTCCATCTGACAAAATATGTCGTTTATCATCGAAGTAGTCTTTTCTTCTGCATCATGGTGTTCTGCATCAAGTCCTTAGAATTTGACAATGAGTATAAACAACACCAATTCGAAGGATGCTCTGTAATAAATGTTGTAGTATTTTGGAATTGGTGCGTTGTGCCTAAGGAGATAAATTCTTGTTGGTCGAGGAGATCATCATTTATTTTAAGATCAATTATATATTTTTTTATATCGTCACAAAAAATGAGCTTTTCAAAATATTTTAGTTATCAAATCGAGAAAAATATTCAAGTCACCATTAAATTTCATCAATCAAGAAAAAGAACATTAAACAGTGAACAGACAAAATCAAATAATCATAAATTTTAAAAATAATATATCGGTAATCGACAAAATCAAAAATATTTGTCACAAATCAAATCGAGCAAAAAACATGATATTAAAAAACAAAATGAACCATCAAAAATACTTGAAAAAAATACCTGAAAAAATACATCGAAAATATAAAATGATATAATAAACTAACAGTCAGATTATAATACAAAAACTCAGATTTAAAATCCAGATAATATGAATTGTTATTCGAGCTCGAAATTTTTTGGGTAGAAATCGATTGTTGATTCTATGGAATTGTTGCCACTTAAAAAAAGACGATGATGACGACTGAAGATGGTTTTTGTAGAATTGTGATTGCAATACAAACCAATCAATGTTTGCAACAGACAAATTCAACAATATCTTCTGGAAACCGAGATAAAAGCGAAAATGGAAAATAAGCAAGGCAATACAATGGAAAAAACAACAATATAAACCCAAATGAAAGGTTTGCGATTGTGCCAAAAAAACCAGATATATTGTCTATTATGATCTGATCAGATTGTGTGAAGAAATTTTGGAATAGAAAAATGTTTCTCTATCTCCAGTGTTTCTATTGTTGTTGGTAGGATGATTTTTTGGTCTCTATCAATTGCATTTATTAATCGATTTTTTATTGACTCTAATTTATATATATATATATATATATATATAATAAATTAATGAAATTTTGATTGATAGAAATGTAATTTTTAAAAACAGATAATTTTTAAATATTAAAATTGTTGGAAATTTTGTAAATTAACAATTTGATAATTAATTAAATTTTAAACAGCTTTTTAAAATATAAAACAACCATTAAAAATTTAAAATTAATATAAATTTTAGAGTGTAACAATTAATTTAAATATTCTAAATTATTTCTTTTGTATTTAAATTCTATAAATTTGTTATTGTTTTTAAATTAAATATTGAATTTAAAACATTTAAATTAATAGAAAACGTTGTAAATTAACTAATATACGTTTTAAAAAAAGATGTAAAATAAAAATTAAATTGCGTCGATTTTATAATCCATTTTAAAGACATTTCATAAAATAATAAAATTTTTATCTATAAAACTAAAGTACTCCAAAAAATAGTACATTCAATTTTTAAAATATCGTTTTAATAAATAACTTATCAGTATTTATAATCCAATATTTCTATGTATAATTAATCTGGTCAAAAGAAAACAAAAGAAAAGTTCCTCAATAAAAATTGTTTAAATAATTGTTATTTGTGATAGAAATAAAATTTTGTGTTAATAAATTATATTTTTGATCACGAACCCAACAAAGATATTAGGTAATTTTCTACAATTTATGTCCTTACAAAACAAAGTTTATAAAGAGGTAAAAGAAACCAAATCCCTGCAACATTTGAAAATTATAAGAATTTGATTACAAACAAGCTACAAAGTCAGCATCATACTTTTACTAATACTAATACAAAAATTTCAAAAATCAAATAATAAATTTCAGAAAAAAGTTCATAATTTTGGTCATTTCGACAATCGAACCACATTATGAGTTTTTTAATATTTTATTTGTATATAGTCTAACGCCTTTTTAACAATATTACGTATTCCTCTTTGAAAAGATGATTGTCCTTTTGTACAGACAAAATACTGATTTGACTATTTTGTTTCATCTGAAAGGAAGACATCGCAAGAAGATGGTTAATCTAAAATCTAAAACAAAGTCTAATTAATTAATTATTATCAAAATGTATCAGAATTTTAAAATGAACAATAATAATAAATCTAATTTTACTTGGATCATAATAAAAATCTGACCTTAAAAATGACTCCAATAATAAATAATGACAAAAAGTAGTGACACTAATGGTTTTATTTATTTTTTGAGATATTCAGTTAAAAGTTATTAAATTATTAAATATTATTATTTGTTTTGTTTTAATATTAAATACATTATAAAATAAGTACTAACAAAAAGGATTTGCTAAAGGAAACGATATTCATTTGTAACTTCGTAAGAAATTCATCTGATTTACTTTTATACATTTATTTCAATAAAATGCGCTTTGGTTGTGATATCTCTCTAAAAATAAATTTTGCTTATTAAATATATTATTATGTTATTAAATATAATCAATAAATATATAATTAATTACTTATATAATTAATACAGCTTTGAATAGAATAATATGCATGAATAATAATTTAAAATGAATGTAGTTATTAATGAATTGAAAGTATGTAGAATAAATGACCCTAAAATATTAACCATTCGTAATCTTATTTAATGTCCATACTTGGTAGTTCCTAGGTCAATTTTTTTAGGAAATTTTTTAAAGAAATATGGTGACTTCAATACAATACTTTAACAATCAATTCTAAGATGACATTTGGCCTAAGAAAGAAGCTATTATCCCAGGGAGGATAGAGGACTGTTAAGAGGTAACAATAAAATATGTATATGTAACACAAATAAAAGTAAATTGTAGATCATGTTACTATTATAATTCATATCCATTGGGACACGTTAAATAATTTTCATTAAAATTTTTTAATTATAAATAATAAATACTTATTTTTATTATAGATGAACTAATTTGATATTTTACGATTATTTAAATACAATTCTAAAATAATTTGAAAAAATCAAATAAAATAGTTTAAAAAAGTTTATTTACATTCAACCCTTCCTGAAGAAAATATTATTTTTCATCATCCAATTTTTCATCCAAGAGTTCATTTGACCTCTATAAAGTGAAGACTACCAAGACAAATTAAAATCGTTACACTGTCTGAAAATTTCAGAGTTAGTTTTAAACCGTCTGATAATAAAGACTATGTAATAAATCGTAAGACCGATATTCCATTTTGGTCCATAATTAATTCAAAACGAGATTCATCTTAAATAAATTAGTCTGCCTGAAATGGTTTGTTTTTAGCCTAATTAGATGCTACGTAACGCTTATATTTGATTAGGGTAATTTCGACTTGAAAGCAATAATTTATTTCATGTATTCAACTTAGACAAGTTGACGGAGAAGAACAAAAGCCTTATTCTATACGCCGTTTCTCTTTGATTATTTGATCAGTAGCCAGACGATATGGATGAATTAACTTCTTCAACTACCTGTTATCAGTAACGGAAGTCAACTTTGGTCGTCCAGATTTCTTTGGCGATGAGTAATTCGGGCGATATTTAGCTTTTTAATGTTATTAAACACTATCGATTTTTAAACATAAAATTTATAAAAATTTCCCTTGCTTAGTTTCTTTTAACATGCATGGCAAATATTTTCTAACACATTTCAGTAATTATCTTTTTTCACTAACCATATTAGGGAAAAAGAAAATTTAATTGACTGATGTTCAAGAGATGTTCAAAAATAAGATTTGTATTGCAGAAGGCAAAGAAATTGCAAGTCACGTAACAATGTCAAGGTTTTAAAAATGATTGGAATTTAAAGACATTATTCTAAAGGATGAGCCTAGTTTTGGTCAGCCGGCAAAGTTAGACAATGAAGACTTGCAGATTGCTTTAAACGATGGTAGAAGGTAGTTGAAAATGATGGACTATACTCGAAAAAATAGTGTTTTTGTTATTGATCAAAATTTTTGTAAAAATAATGTTTAATAATAAGTATTAAGTAATAAGCATTAAAAGAACTTTTATTTTTAAACTTATAAATACTTGAATTATTAAGAAACATATAATATAACATATAAAATAACAATAAATTATTATATAATTAGCATACAAATTAAGATTATTATATCTACCAGTAGATATTTATTTTATTATCTTAAATTATCAATATTTTAACATAATATCATATAACATTATATTTATAAAATATGGTTAAATAAAAAATCACAAAAATCTACTAAAAATTGTTTGAATATAAAAAAAATATTCAGAAATTGTGATAAAATACAATTAGAAAAATTATAAAATTTTTTTTTATCGAATCGATTTTTTTTTCAATATCAAATTATCCAGATCGTACGAGCNGAGCCGATACAATATCATTGCATTTTTAGTAAACACGATTTAGTTTACTTTTTATCGATAATCGATTTTTTTAATCAGAACTAATAATGATCCTTCCACAGGTTAAGGTTAGGGGTTTATGAAAACTTTGTTACGACTTTTACTTCCTTTAAATGATCAAGTTTGAGTGTCTTTTCCCGGTTATAGAAATTTTGCCATTTCTTAGACTAGAATCCAACAATCTAAAGAAACCATTCAATCGTTAGTAACGACGGGCGGTGTGTACAAAGGGCAGTCAGTCAGCACAAGTTAGTGACTTACTAGGAATTCCTCGTTCAAGAGGGATAATTTCAAACCACTATTCCTGACACAATAGTGTTTCAGCAGGTTACCCGGCAATTTATAGCTAGGAATAAAACTCGTTGTTACTGCCATTGTAGCGCGCGTGCGGCCCAGGACATCTAAGGGCACCACAGACCTGTTATTGATCCATTTCATTTAGCTAAACACTATTAATTCCTCTAAAAAGTTATGTAATTGTGATTAAAAAATCGAAGAGAAGAACAGACACGCCAACAATGGCGCTCCTAACAATATACATTCATTAAGAGTTTTCTAAAGCATAGGAACTGATTCCATACCTTATATTATAAACGCAATATGAAGTCATTTTAATAAACGTTTTTGCCGGTACATAAAGAGCAGTATAAATAACTTTCTTTAAATTTAACTATTTAATCTTATTTTTTTATTTTAAAGAAAAACAAATGATGTTCATTGTATACAATCATGTGTCTAATACGGTACTATTAATTATTACATTATAATTATCAAAGGTTTTTTAAATTAAATGTTTATTAAAATTAAGTGTTTTATTTTTAAAAATCAAAGTAAACTTTAAAATTTTCTTTTATTAAATAAAAAATAATTTTATTATATTAATTATAAATTATTTATATTAACTAAAAAATGTATTTGTCTTTAAAATATAATTTTTTTTTCAAATTAAACATGAAATAATAAATAAATATTACATTAAAAAATTATATTGTAAAAATTGGAAAAAATAACTTTAATCATTTCCAAAGCCACTTAAAATTAAAAAGAAAATGAATATTAAAATTATTTTTCGCAACAAAATAAAAAAAATCTGTCAGTAATGTCGGATAAATTATTGATAAAAAATATTTATTTTTAATTTAGATAAAAAAAGTTTTATCTTAATTTCATATTTCAATTTAATTTTAAAATTTACTGGAAAAATGTTGATTAAAATAATACCTTTTATTTTTCACTGAAAAAATACAATTCAAATTATCATTTTTGGTATGAAAAAGATTATGTTAAATTATATAATATTTTTGAAAAATAAATAGGGCATTTTCGGTTTGATTAATTTTTCGTTATTAAACAGACCTTGAGAACAGAGCTCATCGGAAACTCCTGTCCCGAGTTCACGAGTCAATTATTGGTGGATTATGTTTTCGAGGAAAAACAAATTCTGGCTGCCTCAATGTAAGACTTTAAAATTTATGTTTTTTTCGGAAATTAAATAATAATATTTTTTTAATAATTATATATAGTCATTAGTATCACTTTCCAGTTTATGTTAGAAATTTGAGATATTAAAAATCAGTGATTTAGAAATATATATATATATATAATGCAAATAAAGGCAATTTTTAAATATTAAATTTATTCCCAATACAAACGCGTTTCACCATTTCGGCATCTTCAGCGCAATGAAATAAAGTGATTATTTGCTATTTATAGTTGAAAAACTATTACTTCATACGTCTCAAAAACATGCTTTTTTTGTCTTATCTAAAAAAAAGTATTTTAATGATATTTAAAAAACTTTAATATGATTAGATGAATCACCTTGCACGTTTAAGCATGGTTTATGATACTTTATTAACAATGCTTCGGTAATAATCCTTTCATAATTTGTGTCAAAATTATTTAAAATCACTTTAAAATCTTTATTGTAATCCATAAGATTACCTTTACATCTTTTAATATGGCTCAATGTACAAGGGTTCGCACTTGTGACATTTGAATTGATAAACTAGATTTGCCTTTATACACAAAGGAGTTTTTGATTTGTTGGAAAAATAGTTCCGCATTTATTAGTTACAAAGATTACTCTCAATTTTAAGCCAACATGTGTTCGATGTTCTAAAAATCGATTGAACTCTTTTGCTCTCTCTGAGTTCATCAACTTCATTATCAAATATCTCAAAGGTTGATGTTAAACCGCAGACTCTATGTTCCAAACCTTGAATCATGTTCCTATTGTATTTTGGGTCAGAAAAACTGTTTGGACAACTGTACGTGTTTTTAAGCATGTTTTTGAGACGTATGATGCAATAGTTTTTCAACTATATAAATAATTAATCACTTTATTTCATTGCACTGAAGATGCCGAAATGGTGAAACGTGTATATATTGTAAATAAATTTAATATTTAAAAACGGCCTTTGTTTGCATTATTTATAAAAATGCCATTATCAATTCTAGATAATATATATATATATATATATATATATATATATATATATATATGCACATATATGTATATATATAATTCTATCTACTAAATCTATCTGAAACCATATTTTTATGTAGAAAGTCATTGAGGCTTTTTATGTCTTCTGTCTGCGAAAGATTAGTTCAACAAATCTTTAAACAAATTAACCTTATATGAGAAACCATTGATTAACCCAATATCATTGAACAATAGAAGTAATTAACAATAATCACGTAATTGTTGTCCCCAAATGATTCACTGCAAATATTTTTTTTGTTTACAGTTTTAATATTATTTATTCAGTTATAATAATATTATAATAATATTAGTATAATATTATTATAATATTCTACAGTAAGTTCCCGACTTAACCGTTTTCGACTTACTCGGTTTCGAAGATACGCGGTTCGTAAATGTACTTGTAATATAATACATGTAAATAAATATTTAATAAATATTGACGTTCACAATCTATGTAAAGAATTGATGGAACTTGAACAAGGGGAAAAAGAATAAGAGGAAACAGAATTTGAGAAACGATTTGAGTCTATGGAAATGGCGGAGTTCTGTCTACTGATGGATGAAGGACTAGCCGGTTAGGATTCCACAATTTCAGGAGGAATTTCAATAAAAAGTTAATGTGATAAAGTTCATGTTACAACGAGAAAAAAAATGCCGCAATTAAAATCTCACTTGACAATTCCTTTGTTCTGAAATCATCATCGACAAGAGCAGAAGACGAAAATTGTTAGAAGTGACAGAGTCCTTATGTACAATGTACATACATGTACTAATAACACTAAAGATACATTGTAAAATGTACATATAAATATATTAAATCATTATTACATTTATATTTAGAGTTATTATATTTAAAATTATATTTATTAAATTATATGTAAATATTGATATGTACAAGTATATAATACTTAATATGTATTTAAAGTCCCAGATATACGTCCTTTTTCGACTTACTCTGCCAATCTAGGAACGAACTAAACACGTAAGTTGAAGACTTACTGTATTATTATTTATAATAAATTGAGCTTACTAATTAATCAGTATTTGTCAACTCACATTATATCTAACATGAATTATATTTTTTGTTAGTTAATCACGAATTTCACACTGTCAATGGCTCATTTATTGGAACAAGGTAGTGCACGTAGAATAATTTAGAGATGTTGCAAGAATCTGCCACTGGTTGTTATGATACCTTGATGAGATTAGGTTTTTAATTAAGAGTTAACCATTCATTTCATGATTTTATTTGAAAATTTACATCAAAATACACCAAACCAATGAAAATCTAAAGCATGTTACTTATTTAAGAGATATGTTAGTGATCTTTTTGAACAAAATACTTCGTCATCGTTTGAATCAAATCATCTGCATTATAAAATGATTTTTTTACCTTTTGATTTTTAAGTTCTTTAATATGGCATGTTTGGGTAGGTAGCAAATTTACAACAATAGGAAATGAAGGGTTAATAAGAGATTGGTATTGTAATCAAAAACATAGGTGATGATTTTAATCATTTAATTAAATATTGCCCATATTCTTCAAATAAATAATCTTTTCATGTAAATGATTTTTTAATGATTCAATTTTAATGACGGGATAGTGCTTACGAAATTTTTACTTTTTTATAATATTAAGTATATTTTATTTGTGAAATATTCCATTGCTGTTTTGGTACCTAACACTAAAAGTTAAATTAAAAATCGTCATTATAAACGTTTTTGATAGATAATGACATATTTTAATTATATAACCTTTGAGCATCTTAATATTAGTAATATATAGTATTCTAAAAATTGGAAGAGAAAGTGATTTCAGACCTTTATATTGAAGCTAAGATCATTTTGTGTATATTTTTTACTTTTTATTTAACTATGTAAAAGAACTTAATTCAATCTTGGGAAAAAAAGGAAAGCTTTGAATTTAGATAATATTTAAACTAAAATCTCGGGTTTTACAAAATTTTATATTTAAGAGTAATTTCATTTTAATTTATGTTATTTAATATAAATTTATGTGAAGGTCAAACGTTTAACAAAACACATTGAAAAAGAGGAATATAATTTTTCAAGTATAATAAAGATCGTATGAACTAAATATTTAACATTCATATAATATGATTTTTAATAAAAAAATTTAATATAAATATTTTTTTTAATTATAGTTAAAATTAATTTTTGTCAATCGACAAATGATATTTTAATATTTTCCTATTTGAAGAAATAAATTAAAAAAATAATATTGATCTTGTTTTTTTAAAACAAATTAACAGTTTTACATGAATTAACGAAACAAATAAGATTTAGAACAAAAATTAAAAAATAATTAATAATATTTTTTTTCATCTTTTATAATTTAATATAAATCCATCAAACTTAAAATCCTTCTCTAATATTTTCATTTTCACTCTCAATTGTTTCTTCGGGGTTATTAATATAATCATTTTTTTATTTTCATAATTTAATCTACACAAAAATTAAGAAATGTTTTCTCTCCTAAAATTTTATTTTAAAAAAAATATTATTATTTTGTTAATTAAAAAATAAATATAATTTATACCTCAAAAATGATTTTAATCCGGGCATAAAAATTTTATCTTTTACTTATTTGAGTCAAACTGACTTGCTTAAGAAAATAAATCAAGATTAATAAAAAATAAAGAGGATGAAAAATCTAACAAAACCAATAATTTTAAATTAATTATAAATTAATAATGAAGATTTTTTTTATTTTTAAGAAATTAATCTTTTAAAATAATGAATAATTTATTTTTCGTTTACAATCAATATTTACAAAAAAAGTCAAAGACGAATACAGATTTTTAATAGATGTCAAATTTTTATTGAAAAAAATAGATGAACTAAACAAATAATTCAATTGTATTTTTAAGTTTTTAGTTATTTAAATAATCCCAAATTCTTCAAAAGGACGCAATTAATGGGGCAACCCTTATACGTTTTCGTTAAAAAATGGTGGGACTGTGATATAATTTATGTACTGCTTTATTTATGGATATTGTAATAATTATATAATTCCCTACAATATATTTATAGATTTTAATTTTAAAAAAATAATTATTCAATAAAAAAACGTTATCATTATTATAAATGTTATTATTATTTAAGGTAGATGATTTATTTTTATTTATAAAATGTAAATTTGAATTTTTCTTATGTGATAATATCGATTAAAGTCGATATTACTAAACAAAATTTTAAAAAATAATTAGTCAATAAATGAATTGACTAGAATTTAGTTTTCAACTACGAATAATTGATATATTAGGTTGGTCGAAAAATAATGGTGATTTTTGAGCTTTATACTTTGTTTATCTACTTTGATATGTATATAAGTTTAAATGCATTAGTGTTGGATATTATTTGAAATCTTATGCCTAGCTGTATATTCCTATAGCCATTATTAACA
>MQRK01094172.1:0-11266 GCA_001938485.1 Girardia tigrina
ACTTGCGTAGTGTAATTTGTGACCTGATGATGGGAATTTTATTATCCCGAAACGCGTCGTCTTGTTTTTATCCCTATTATATAGATTTTACTTTGCAATGTATATATATATATATATTTTATACTAAATGTATAAAAACATTTCAAATACATTCTAGAATCGTGCATATTGATAAATTGTTGTATGTTGATGAAAATTTTTCTTTAAAATCAGAACAAAACATTTAAATTGATTCCAAATAGAATTTAATCAACAGGACAATATTCCACATTTGCATGTAGAAGTATGGATAATAATGAGAGAAAATAACAAAATCATTTCAAACATTTCCCTCATTAATATATATATATATATACCTATATAGAAAGTAAGTTAATAAAAAGAATGGAAAAATCATTAAAATTAAATTATAAATCTAATTCTCATTAACTAACCACTTATAGGTTTCAACTGTTAAAACGATTTGTTGTCTCTATACTTCCATACATTCATGGGCGCCCACTGGGGAAGACTTTCCCCCTGAACAAATAATGTTTTAAAAAATTGAAAAAAATATTTCACTAAGAAATTGAATGCTAGAACGATATTGGCTGCTAAAATCTAAAATATTAGATAAATAGGCTGAGAAAAAGTACATGCAGAAATTTATATTCCAAAAGTAGATTAACATTCAAATAAATGAATTAAATATTATTTTCATAAAGATGGCCGGAAAAATAAATGGTGTACACAAACTTTTAAGAACACTATCCAATGGCAAATACCTTTGAAGAAACATTCGTTTTCTGATAACAATCAATTTGAATATTTTCTTTGTAATGTTGTTTATTAATGTGATTTTTTTATAATTTTGAATTTGATGAGAACAAAACTGAATAATTAAATAAATTGCTATTTTCAAAACATTTTACCCAGAAGTTTTAAATTTTGCCCCCCTCTGAAAAAAATCCTGTTGGCGCCTATGCGTACATTACAAAATAAAGGAGTCATACGACGATAATTACAATTGACAACAAAACAATGAGAGAAAACATTTCACAATCAATTCGATACAATGAATTTTATCTTCTGTGTTAACTCCAAAACAATCTAAAATCGACAATCTGAAATCGACTCTTTTGCACTTGTCAGTATCGGTGGGCACACCCCCGTGGACAGAAGAAAGATCCATTTTAATAAGTTATATTTTCACCAACAATACACGAAATTATATCAACACGAACAAGTTTGAATATCCGGATATCAAAATAATAACTACGGTTAAGATGATTTCCAAAAACAAACGGTTCAGGAATTTTAGTGGGTGGCACGAGTAAATATTACAATATTGTCCAACTATAATCGATTCAGAATCTTCTGATAACGGATAAATTTGAGAATTTTAAGATTGAATATTGATATTGATTGGTAACGATTGTATCTGAATTTTCTCTCACTACGCATTTTTCGGTATGTAATTTCTGCTGAATATTAAAACAAACTATTTTTGTAACAAAATTAAATCCTATTGATTTTTAAAATGGTTTGAGGAAATATATTATTTAAGTTTTACTTTTCTTTGCTAAATCGGTGTTTTTTATTTTATTTTTTAATTGTATTTAATAAACTAAATTAATTTTTATTTGTCTGTTATTTTCTTATTTAGTATTTTTGTAGTGATCCGATTATCGACACAAAATGTCGATCTAAAATAACTAGATAAAAAACAATAATTAATAAAACTAACTGTTGTGTAATTAAATTAATCACAAATAATTAATGTACATAGGTTTAAATTTTCGAATAAATAAATGTTGCTCAAATAAATTGCTTGGAAAGATTGCACTTACCTCTTCACTGGCAAACCTCTTTCACAATGTGCAGAGATCCAAAACCCCTGGATGAGATCACAGACCACACCATGACACTTATGTGATGTTTGACCTTTTCTATAAAGCTCTCCACCAAAAAATTGTTCACCAAAATTTGAAAAAAGGACTCATCTCATTAAAAATGTTACTTACACGACTCCAGTCCTCATTAGTCATATGCTTGTGCTGTTTAGCAAATTAAAGTTTCTTTTTTCTCATTACTGAGTCAGGTGTGGTTTTTCAGTAGGTCTCCGAGCCATTAGGTTTTCTTCAGCAAACGTCTCTGAACTGTCCTTTTGTAAACTTTATTTTCCTCGTTGTTTATCATTGAAGTAAGGCGATCTAAACTCTCTTTACGATTATCGAAACACAGATTTCTCATTTTGCGGTTAGTAGAAGGAGTTGTGACCCTTTTCCTGACCCATTTTCCAATTCAACCTGCATCCAGAGGCTTGCCTTGATCGATCTTGACCTTAATATTAATAATTAATGACTTTGAAACGCCTTTAAGTCTCACTATTTCTCTTTGGCTATGTTTGGTGTTCAATAAAAGTGTTTCGATTTCTCTTAACTTTAACGGAGATGTATCAAAACACTTGCCCATGCTGCACAAAACAAATTTTGATAATATCATAAAATACAAACATACTTTTTAGCATGGTAATAATTAATTTTTTAAATTTAAAAAATCAGTCATTTCAGTATGTTTACATTAATGGAATTTCAGATGCTTTTTGATTTAATATGAATGATTAAATCGATTAAATCACATTGATAAGAAATGTTTCGTCTCAAAGATTTTTTCTTATTTTGTTGTCAATTGTAGCGATTATTAGATGTCTCTGATATCTTGTAAAGTAAGTACAGGCACATATCTCGTTTTTCATTTTCCCTAATGACAATTGATACTGTCAGTGATTTGTTAAAACGAGTATTAGATTAATCATAATAAGTGTATTCTTACTAAATTCCTGAATTTAAATAAATTAATTAATCAGTATTCAATAATTTTTAAATTAATTATCGATTTTGTACACAAAATCACGATTAAATTCGATCTAGTGTTGAGAATAAGAGCCTCGAAACACGTCAGATTAAAAATATCAAGTTTATATGTGTGTGTGTGTTTTAGTTACAGATTTTTCCAAGAATATTAATGTTGAGAAGGAGTTATTTGTATAAATTATACTGTGTATTATATCCATGAAATAAATTATTTCAAATAATAATAAATTAAAAACCTTGGGTAAAGCTCTTAATATTGCGGCAAAATCGGACATTCTAGTTTTAAAACCTGGAGTAAAAGCATCAGGATCAATGGCCACAAATCCTTGTCCCTAACAGAAATAAAAATATTTTAAATTAGAAGTCGACTTTTTACTAGATTCGCCACTGATCCGACTGATCCCCATTTTCTAATTTGTGGCCCATACAATGAACCAGAAAGAATTCCACAAAATATTTCAACTAGCATGGATAATCCGTATCCTTTGTAACCGCCTACACATTTGTATAAATTGAATTCAAACTATGACTAATATCTTTTGCCTGTTAACTCAACTCCACCCAGGGGTAAGAGACCACCTTTAAGACCTTGAACTGCATTAGTCGTTACCTAATAAATTTTAAACATATTTGAACTAGATTTAATAGAGAAATTACATTTTCAAAACTTAAACTAGATTATACACTAACAATATTAATCAAATTAAACGCATTATGTCTAAGCCAAAACTTAAAGTTATTTTAAGTGGTACAGTAGAGCATCAATAATCTAAAATGATCAGAGGTAAAAAAATCGGATAATTAATCATTTCGGATTATCTACGCTCTAACAAAAAATAAAAATCGAATCGATTTAAAATATGCATAATATAGCATCGATAATCCAGAATAATCGAGGTTATATTTCCTATATTCAAGCATTTGGATTATCAATGTTCTAAAGAAAAGCTATTAGTTACTTATTTATAATTAGAAATTAATCCATGATGTTTGTTTTCTGCAAAATCTCTGATAATTCGCAAAACGTCGATATTTTCAACATTTGATTCGAATTGTTGTTTATAAAACGTTATAAGAGACACCAATAATATTAAAATATCTTGATGCGAAACAACATTTTTCATTTTCTGTATCATTTATGACTTCATTGTTCTTCTTTATCTTATCAATTATTTGATATGGTAACACAAAACACATATACATCAGCTGCAATATACTCGCCACAACCTTGTTCTATGTTCTTTTTTTTGTTTGAGTTGTATTTTTAATATAAAACAGTTTATTCTATGATTTTGAGAAAATGTAAGAGGAACCATTATGCCACGACTCACAATATAAATCACAACAATCTTTAAAATTAAAATGCTATTATTGTTAATTATGGAATTTTCATTCTATCTCCCATAATTAAAAACTTTTTCCTAAAAATCTTTTAAATTTTGGTTATTACACGCTGGTCCATGAGTTGATCCACTACGTTATGGGAATCCTAATAAAATTCAAATCATTATCGATTTCATTTTAACTTTCATTATCATGCACTGGCGCATGATCACAAATAAGAAAAAATTCTTAGAAAATGTAAAAAATTGTAAAATCTCTTTTACCTATGAAAAGAACAAATTTAAAATCATTTAAAATCGCTTTACTATTCAGGCATTTTTATGCTATAAAATAGAATAGCATGAATACCTTTAAAACACCTTAAAAACCTATAAACTTGTCAATTACTGATACGGAAAATTTTGATTTCCGCTAGGATTAGCACAGCATAAAGCTAATACTTGTTCGGACTCGTTCTCACATTACATAACAGTGGGTCAAAGATTTAGTTAGATGTTCTTATAAAGAGTGGGTTGATAATTTATTATCTAACTAAAAATATGTTTTTATTACAATCATAAAATTTTCAGATAGTGTTCTATTAAGATAATAAAATATAAGGATTACCTGTTACAACATAACGAAGTCTCTAATTTCAAGTTATTTTAAAATCTTTTAAAATTTCTTATAAATATTTTTCTTTCATATTTTGATTGTCTTTTTATACTTTTTTCAGATATATTACTTTTTTTATCACTATTAATTTTTTTCAGAATTCATGTATTTAAATAATATATGTATAATTTATGATGATTTTCATAATATTTTCATATTAGGCTAACGAGTTAAGATGATGATACTTTTACTATCATAATTTTAAGATATTATTTTGATATTTAAAAAAAGCAATTATGTTATGTTATGCCTATGGAGGGACGTAATGGTCATGTTACGGTCTATTACAGAGAGAGGGAAGTCTCAAAAGTCATTTTTGTGTTATGAAATATGCGGATGAACTTTTCTTTTATAATCTTACATTAAGGTAAAATTTTTCCTTTCGACAAACTAATGATTTATTAGATAATGCTTTCCAATCAACACCACTTTTATCTCCATTGAAAAATTCGGAATTGCGATTTATAATAATTTTTTATTTTTTTATAAAATTGTTTGTCGCAGCATTATTCCCAGATCCTATCTCCCCTTTAATTTTAATTACTGTATACCATACCTTTTCTTAAAACACTTCACTACCCAGTGTTCCCTTTAAAATAACTGCCTTTTCATACAAAATTGGATTTCCATTGGCTCTTCCTTGTTTAAACAACATATGAAAAAGATTCCGACAATTTCTTATTTTATGGTTCCTTCATTGTCCTTCTTTTAAAGCGAAACTCGTTACACACAGATTCTAAACAACACATTTTCAATTTATTTTCAGAATTTTTAATACTTGAAATTGTTGAAGGCTCTATCTTAAATTCTTTGGCAAGCGAGAATTTTTTTTATATTTTTTTCAAAAGTTCATTTATTTTCAGTCTGATGCCAATTTCCAATGTTGTGTTCCTTTTTTATCCTACTTTGGGGACAAAAACAATGATAGTGACCTTCGAAATTCAATAGGTTAAGGTTATTTTAGTTACTAAAGTACAACATTGATTTATTATTAAACGATGGAACCTTATATGCTCATTTAGTAAACTTTATTAAATAATAATTAATTTTCGGGATAGATTAAAAATATTCAATTTAACGACGTTTTGTACGGATTATCGATTATCTACCGCATTATAATTATTCAATATTTATAGACCTGTAGTAGTTTGAACTGAAAAAATTATTTTATTAATTCTATCAGTAAATATAAGTCAAAATTTTAATAACAAAGAGTATAATGGTCGATGCTTAAATTTATTTAACAACTTAACAAAAATCGAAAATATCACACAGTCCAAGTTCAGTAGTTCAACACTGTCGTTGATATCTAATATTTACGATCGCATCACTCGTTAAATCAAAAACAAAATTATGCATTCAAGCAAAATTATATTATTTGTGATTGCTTAATGATCATCTATTTATCATTTTTTTAATTTTTATAAAACGTATTAACTATGAGATGTTATGAAAAATTATTATGAAATTTGATTATCAACTGTGAAAAGGGAGATGCAACTATATTTAAAACTGAATTTTCAATCTTTTCTATTCTTTTATAAAAGACTTGATATTCGTCTCTTATCTCTGAGACTATTCTGAATATAGATTGATGAGCTTCTCTGAAAAATTGAAGAGGTTTTGATATATAATCAGACGGTTGATTCTAAAAACACAAGATTCAACAATCCGAGTAAAAAATCAATATTTATCACACACTTCTACAAGTATCACAAACTTTAAAATCTTTATACATCATCAGTTCTAATTATCGGTGAACACATATTTTCCAAGGCTTTGGAACCAACCCAAAAATACAGAATGACATTGAAAATAAAGTAACAATACATATTACAACTAGGCAGACAAAAAATAAAAAAAGTACTTAACATTTGGGACAAAAACCAATGTTCCAGTTCAACAGTTATATATTTACACAGGTAAATATATTATAATAAGATTTTAAAAAACAGCTGTTTTACTAAAGTTTAATTACTAAGAAAATATTTGTATTTATATTTAAATATCTATTTTTATTATTAATTTTTTTAATTAAATATTATTTATATTTTGTGATAAATTGAAATATTTGTCAATTTACCAAGAAAATTTACTTTCTTATTTATTCCATAAGATGTAACAATTATAAATTAAATGAACAATCAATGAATTTAAATTATATTTATGCAAATTTGAAAATTTAGTTACCAATTTAGAAACAGTTGTTTCTTCATTTCTTGATTATCATTTAGTTAAAATCATTCAATATTTACTGAACTTTTCAAAAATAATTTTATCTGAAATCCAATTCCATTAGGAATCAAATAAGATAACATAAGAAATTACACACGAAACAACGAAATGCTTTTAATCCGTTGAACTATATTTTTTAATTTATTTTTAAATAATTTCTTAATATTTTAATTGTTATGAAAATGAAAAATAATATAATATCATTAAAAAAATTTATATGAATCTATTCAAACAAAAGTACTTTTTTATTTAAATTATATTGAAAACAATATAGTAAAGTATTACAAGTGATACTCGGTTAAGGAGTATCTCTGATTAAATTGATATTGAATTACATTCGGTAAAGGAGGTCAAAGTGGTTGACTATCGAAAGCTTTTCTTAGCATAATTTCTACGACGAATTGAATTGTTGTAAATATAGGATAAGTGAATCTAATTCAATTACAAAGGATATAGCCGGGTTTAAAATGGAAATCTTCGCCCGCGGTTTTTCGATTTGCACTTGGGGAATCGTTTTGACATTATATAAAGATAATTCAGCCAAATTTTCAGCTATTTATCTCAAACGGTTTTCGAGTATTTTAAAGAAATCCGTTTTTCGATTTCATTTTTTTAATAGTAAAATTCAAAATAAACAATTTTTACTAATTCTTAGGAATAAAAGACACTTAAAAAATATTGCTATAAATCTCAGGTGGAAAGTCAATTTTTAAAAAATCCAATAAAATTAAAATCAATTTTTTGACAGCGTTTTTGAAGTGTCCATCGCCAATTTTTTTTAGAAAATGTCTTTTTTACTCCTTTACACTCAGGATTTTTTTCAATTTTTTTGAAGTGGTGGAACATAATTAAAAAAAATAAAAACAATTTTTTTCAAAATATCGTGTTTAAAACTCTTATTAAATCTAAATATTTAAACAAACAAAAATAATATTTCAACTGCAAATATTTTTCAATATAAAAAATCTAACAATTAAAATATTTTAACTTATTTTAAAAACTTTGTCAAAACAAAAACAAATCCTTTGACAATATCATATTCTTTGTATTAAACACAACTAATATAACTATTTAAACTAATTAAAACTTGTTTCAAGTGAAATATTAATTAACAACTACAATACTTAAAAAAAATTCATACATATTTTATACGAACCACATCAATCATCAATATAAAATTTATTGGCAAGCGGAAGCGATAGATGTTTCGGAATTTCTTTGTTCCTGATTTTTACGGTACAAATATTGTCCAAATAGAATCTTATTTAAAACAATTTCAAATTTTTTAATTTTGATAATTTTTCACATAATAATTTTCGTCTTACTACTGAAAAATTTATGATACATTATTATATATTATAATAATTACAATCCCAATAATATTATATAAATTTTAAATAACTTTTCCATCTGAATCTGCCGCCCAACCTTCGGGAAGTGATTCATCCTTTCTCTTAGCCATTTCAATCTTAAAATTTTGTTATAAGAATAAATGAAATAATGACAACTTTTCCTAATGCCACAGCTGTAGTAGCCATATCAAGTAAGAAATTGTCAGATTCTTTAGCACCCGGTGCCGCTAAAGTTAATGGATTTGTACCTACTGTTACCTAAACAAATATTTTTTACTGTACAAGAGTATATTGTTATACCTTTTTAGAACGAGTAGGAAATGCTAAAGGAGATGTATTTGTAAATGACATTCCCTATATTGAATGAATTTTAGTTTATTAAAATATGCATGTTAAGCTTAACTAATAATCCTTTATTAGATGCCGTTTGACTATACCAACCAGCTATTCCGTAATGATTGGAACCTAATCAATCACATAATAATCTACATTTACGAATGAATAAACCTTTTGCAGTAACCCAACCAACTCCAGTTTCTTTTGCTTTTTTAATTGCAATATCCATACAAAAATTACCGACAACTGGACCCAAACAATTCATTCCATCGACAAAAGCAGTTGCTGGTTTTTGAAATACTATCTTAGGTTCATCAGTTTTCGAAGTAACATTTGCTTTGATATCCTCAACATACATTTCTAGAAAAACCCAAATTGAGAAAGGATACGTATATACGACTTTAATTATCATATTTAATTTGTGCATCGTTTTATTTCAAACGAAATTCTAAATAACCTCAAATTTTAAGACTTCACTGACATCATATATATACTTATAATGTAAAGTAAACATTGATAAACACCAGGATTTCGGCAATCATTGAAGACTTCCAAAAACAAATATTAGAATTTTACAAGAAATTATGAACAATTATTAAAATATTATTAGACATCAGCTGTTACATTAAATTCTAATAAGTATGCTTGAAAAATTATATCTTACGGATGCTTGGGATATTAAAACCATAACTTGTTATTGTCTCTACGTTGATGTACTGAGTTTAAGACAGCAGTATTTTTCAAAAAACAAAACACATCTGAAAGAAATTCCTTTTTGAACTTATTTAATACTAAACACCCTTTAGCGATAAATAGTTACAACTTTGACAACCATCTACTGTAGTTACTGATCAAGGCATCGATTTTAGTTATGATATATATGTCAACAATATTCAGTAAATAAAGGCTTTCGTTTGTGATAAAATTTGTGAAAATAACTGAATTTCAACAAAGTAAACTTGATTAGCTTAACTATTTTAGATTGAAGAAAAATATTCTTGAATCTGATCGAAAGTATTTAAAAGCTTATAGAGAATTGTCTTTGACGGAAACTGTTTGCCTGAATGATTTCGACGACTTGGTAGTTTAAACGCAAATAATAGAAATACGTCTAGTCCATCAAAAAAACAAATATTTATGTATTAAACTCCATGCTAAACCAAAACTCAAACGTTGAATGTTATTAAATGATTATTTCCAGATTTTTGAACTCTATGTTAAATATTAAATAAATAGAGACGGAAGATGGATGTCAAAAGAACCGAAATAAAAGATATCAAGCGGTTCAAATCATTTTCGAAATGCTAATTGCCAGACTATTTGTATCAGATTGTGATAGGTGATAGCTTAATGAATCTATATTAATAATCTCTAACACCGAAAAACGATCTGTAATCTATGCAAACCATCGACGTCGAGGCCAAAACGCAAAATTCGTAAAAATTTCTTATTCTACATTTGGTGATACCAGGGGTGAAATACATTAGGAAATACTAAAACATTATCAAACGATTACAATGGATTTCTGCTTACATAAATAATCTGTTTGAATCGAAAATAGGGTTCATCACGAGTCAAGTCAAACGAATCGATTCGATTCATTTTGATTCATGAGTCAAACTCGAGATTTTTACTTGACTTGACTCTGAAACTCGCGAGTTGAATTGTAATTTATCACGAATAACTTTAGAAATAACATATAATCTTAGAATTAGAGATTTGATTTTTTTAAGCTTTTATAATCACTCAAAAATGATCTTTTTATGTCTTTCTTCGTGTTAATGTGTTTATTTTCTATTTTATATGTTCATTTCTATCAATTCCCCTTTTTTGTATAAAGTTTTATAGATGTCTTTATAAGAGAATATCAAATCGATCATGTTTTCTTAATATTAAAGGAATAAAGTATTGAATGAATATCAACATTGCCAATGGTCAGTGAATATACTAAAAAATAAATATATTTTTGAAAAGATTAACCTGAAACTCTTATTTTATTTGATATCACGGAGTCAAGTTATCTATGGAGTAAATGAGTTGAATAATAAAGTACATTGAAATCGCATTTCACTAGTTAATTTGTAAATATTTATTATCAATGTTCAAGATTTGTACAATCAAAAATTGATGAATAATTCAGTGTATATTAGTAATTGAAAGTATATTTTAAAATTAAATACAATTTCATTTTATTTAATTACTGGGTTTTTATTTTATTACTAAATATATTGAATACAAATATAGCATACACAACAACATTAATGTGAGTTCTTCATTATTTCCAAAGAACTCAAATTGAATCGACATAGAACGAAACAATACTTTCTATATACATTTATTAATACATATTTGAAGCATATATATATATATATATATATTATATATATATATATATATATATATATATATATATATATATATATATATATATATATATATATATATATATATATATATATATATATATATATATATATATATATATATATA
>MQRK01094250.1:0-10382 GCA_001938485.1 Girardia tigrina
CATTGTTCTTCACATAAAATTGACTATTCAAAATATTTTGTTATTGATTTTTAGAACACAGGATATCGTTCTTGTTTTGAAATTGCAGGTGCACAGTTACTTTTTGAACGCACTGTAGCTCTATGTGGAAAATTATGTTGTTATACATAAAAAATCGAATTTATGTATGGAAATAAGCTCCATTTTCACAGACGTTACAAAAAAGAAACTAATAGATTTATGTTTTCTTACATACAAGGTGTGCAAAATGTAACGGTCGATCAAATTTTAGATATTTTAACATATGATTTAATCATATTTTTTGTTAAAATCTTGAAATGACTACAATTATTAAGAGTAAATCATCTCAGACTTTAGTACATACTTCATTTGGTCGCAGTGTGATCATTGCAACGCCATTGCTTTGCTCCGCCGCTGCGGTCGTTTTTCCTACCTCTGGGAACTGTGCAAAAGAAAAAGTATTTATCCCCTTCGTGTTCCACGTGTTATCCCACTCACCGAGGCAACCACAGCTTTCAATAACTCAATCGATTAAAAATTATTCACTATATTTTCGTCGGGCAAACTGACTTTGACTGTCGGTACCATAAACTGTGATTTATGCCCATCACACCTGCTATTAGGCCCCATCCGATAACTCGGAACAACAGGAGAACAAATTTGATCATCAGAGTTAGAATTTGTTTTTAAATTCATGATTTAAAACAAAACAAATTGATGTTTCGTGTAACAAAGTGAATGTTGAGAATCAAAAGTTATTTATCGTATTATTCCGATTATTTTGATGAAAATTCACACTTTAACCAATGTGTAAAAAATAAAAGATTCGCCATTCAGTCTCTAGAGAAATGAATCGATTATTTTTTACTATAAAAATAACAGATCTAAACACTTTACCAAACCAAATATTGTTTGAGGAACCTGTTTAGAATGATAGTCAACTAATAAATAAAAATATGTATCTACAATAATAAAATAATAAATAAAAATAATATAATAATAAGGTAATTTTAACAATCAGTAAAACGCACAAATAAACGTATACAAATTCAATCTAACAAATTGCCGATTATAAACAATTAGTAACGAGAAAAATTGTAAACGTTATGAAAAGGCTGATAGATAACTAAAATGTTACTTTAAGTCGAGTCTAATGGATCAAATTTGAGCAATAGTCAATAAATGTTAACGCCAGAAATAATAGCCCAAAATTTCTTCGTACTATAATCTAAGGGATTCAAATACTGGTTAGTTTCAGTGGTAAATTGTCGGTAACCGGATTAATTAATTTCGGTAATTACAACTCGTCTTATTAAATATTGTCAGTAGGTGAAGTAGTTTCTGTCGCAAATTGTCAGTAACCAGATTAATTAATTTCAGTAAATATAGTCTGTAGGTAAAATAATTTCATCATCATCGTCAGTAAGTATTTTATTATTTGTGAATCGATTAATTTTTGAATTTAAATTAAAATTATTATTTTAATTTATAAGAGGAAATACATTTCTTAATTATTCATTTTCCTTCAATATATTTTCAAATTATCCTTTCCCATTTGTTTCTATTGTCTATATGACTTTACCAGAACCGGACATACCCGTATAAATATTTAGTGTTTGGCTAGTAATATTTTTCTGACATCCCATTTAGCTGGTGGATCTACAGCGTCTGCAAAAGTTTCTTTTCGGACATATTTTCAAAATATTTCTTTTATTCACATTATTATATTACCGCCTGATCTATTGTCTCGAATATTTAGTACTTTTCTTTGTTATATTTAATTCTCATTTAAGTTATAAGGATAGAAGTAGATATTTTAATTTCTAATATTAAATAATCAATATTTGAATATTATATGATATATTTATTTATAAAATACGATTAAGATAAAAATACCGAAAATATCCTAAAAATTGTTTGAACAATCAGAAATATTCAGAAATTGTTATAAAATACATTTTAGCGTTTTTTTAGAAATTATGTTGGATGAAGAGGACTTTAGCACATAATACCAAATCCACTCATAATATGGTGATCATGACCTCGGAAATACTCTTGTCCAGAGCAGTTCCGGACAGATACACGAAAGGCGAAGACGTGGAATTATTCATCACTAATTGCAGGTGTTTTTTCGAGCTGACGAACACCGGAGAAAATTTGAAATCTATTCTCGTAAAGACGCTGATGGACGATGATGATATCAAAGTATATAAAAAAGTCTACACCAATATCAAAAACTTTGACGACAGATTGCGGAAATCGTTCGTCAAAAAAACGAAGACATTCAACGATTTAGGGAAATATTGGATTATCGAAGGATATCCGAACCGCTAGAAGACTACTTCAGGACTATCAAAACATTTGTGGCTAAATTGATGACATACAATCGGAGTGAAGAAGAATTGGAGAAAGAAATACTAATACATTGCTTAGACGACAAAGACATTCTGAAAGAAGTTGAAATGTGTGACCAAAAAGACATTGATATCAAAGAAACAATGAAGAAGATGGATACATTCCAAAAGAAATACAATGCTATGAGAGAAGACAAGAGCATAAAACCGGGATATAGAAATGATCACCGACCATAAAGCAAACCGTCATACAACAGCTCAGTCCAACTTCCCTCACAAAATAAGAGTCAAAATCCCGAAACTAGTTATTCAACTGGACAAGGGCAAAGAAAAGCAAAGCAGTACTGGACTTACAATGTACCGAGATACCTGAGCAAAGATTGTCCGGAATGGAAACCCCAGATTTCCTACGGGTGTGGTAGAGGCGGTCATATCCGACGACACTGCCAAACTCTAAAGTGTACAAGATGCGGAGCAAATGGACAAAACGAAGACTGCTACACGAATTTGAAGAGAAGACAAGAAAATCAGACCCAGAAATATCAAGGATGGAACCCTCGTCCGTCAAAAGATAAAGGAAGAGTGGAAAAAAACATCAGTAAACGGAACAAATCGACAAATACAAAGTCAGCAACTGCACAATACAGTAAGAAGATATCTAGAGACTGACTACGAGAGAGGAATAAGTAGAGAAAAATAAATCACAATTATCGAAATGGAAGAAACCCTAAACACTGATTTTGAAACGGAAGATCCAAACGGCAAGATCCCGACTAGAGAGGAGTCAATAGGATCTTTGTGGTTAGTGATTCTAGATTTAACCATATATGTAAAAGTAGTATATTTTCTATTTATAATAATTATGAAGCTGATAGTACAATCGGCAAGTATAGTAAAAGTATAGTAGTAGTAAGAGAACGATTAAATGTTGCAAAATTCTTAAAGAAAGACACTAATCAAGTCTGTGAAATAAGAAACGTGGTAACGGAAGAGACGCATAGAAGCCGAGAAGAATTCATCTATTACAGCAAAATGCAGAGTAGACCTAGTTTAAACGTGAACATTCAAGGTATGAAGATCGAATGCCTACTGGATACAGGTGCTACAGTAAATGTAATAGCATATGAAACAGTAAGACGTATTACCGGATCAGAGATTGAGTCATCAGGAGAAAAACTGAGATGTGTCAATGATAGTAAATTGGAAATGTTTGGAGAAGTAGTACTGGAGGTATCGATCGATAATCAAGAAGCGAAAGTCAGATTCATTGTTTTTCAAAACATAAAACCAGACGTAATTGCTGGAATTCAAAGACAAAGGACTAGAACTGAGATGGATAGACAACACACAAGAAGAATCAGAAAACTATACGTATATGCAATATTGAGTTTAAATTTGAACAAAAAATAACAGATGAAGATAGAATGGAACAAATAATGGAGACGTTGGAAATAAAAAAGATGCCACGACTACGAGAAATAGTTTCCAAATACAAGAACGTGTTCATAGCAAATAAATGGGATCTAGGATGCACAAAATTAGTTACTCAAAAGATTGTTACCAAAGGTGGGCCCATAAATGTCAAACATCGAAGACAACCAATTCACCTAAAAAGCAAAATAGAAGAGACAGTCAAGAATCTATACGATAATGGGATAATTCGGAAATGTAATTCTCTATGGAACGCACCATTAGTATGCGTGTGTAAAGAGGAAAGTGATGACGTGAGATTATGCCTAGATTTTAGACAGTTAAATGGAATCACTGAAAGACAAGCTTTCCCAATGCCTAATGTAGAAGATATATTGGATAGTTTACACGGACCAAAGCACTTTAGCATAGTAGATCTGGGTAACGCGTTCTATAAACTGGAATTAGATCCAATCTCTCAAGAAAAAACAGCATTTTCTAAAAAATCTGGTCAGTTATGTTTTACGAGAATGCCGCGGATCCGGGTACTTTTCAAGAAGTCATGTCAAAAGTACTCTCAACCATAAATTTTGTTGGAAAAGTTTGAATTTAGAAGTATTGGTAATAGTGGGTTTTTTTCAGGTTTGTTTGTGGTGTTGGCATTTTGTTTAAATAAAGTTATAAGGAAAAAAAGAAGGGGTTGAAAAAATTTTTAATGGGTAAAGTTCTGTTTGGTTTATAGAAGGATTTCCTTTCAAAATGAAATATTTTCAAAATTTGTGAGAGATGAAGATTTATGATTTGTTTAAACTTTGTGTGTTTTCGTTTATTTATTATTGGTTTTGTAAGAATTTTTTGTTTTTGTTTGTTGAAGTTTTTTATGGAGGGGTTATTTTTATTATCATTGTTTTATAAGAAGGTAAAGTAGTTTTGATGGAAAGTGGTTGTGTATAAAGTAAAGTTTGGGGATGAGTTAGAGTTGTAGGAGTTTTTGTAAATAAAGAAGTGGGAAAAAAGTGTGGGAATTTAAACTATGTTTTTTTGGGGTTTTTAGTGAGAGTAGATTTTTAAATCACGACATGTTTGCTATCAATAGCTCCTACGCAGTTGGGAAATTGACACAAATTCCAGAAATCGTCTGCAATCAATTTCCATATTTCCAATCAGGTGTCTTTAAAACTTCTTTTTTGAGACTATTCCATAACTCCTTGCAGGTTTCCCGGACGACATATACTGCTGTTGAATTGCCAATTCCGATAACTAAAAGCCACTGTCCGCAGAGAATCTCCAATTGCCAAAAATCTACAAATAAATGAAAACGATAGCAACATTATGCATGAGACATTTCCTTAAATTCTTATAGGTTCAGAAATTATAATTGATAATAACAGGACACCTCTTATCAATGCACGAAAAATATTTTGAAGGCTAATGCTCCTTCTTCAGTTAAAGAATGCAAGATCAAATGGAAAGGTATTCTGACTTCCCGTGCACGAGAAAAGAGAAAAAAACAGATGAGAATGGTAGTGGATCGAAAGGACCTAATCACTAGCAGTACACTCATATGGAAGCCCTTGCCTTTTTAGACGATAAACCGGATAGTCTCAAGTAAGTTAACATGCGGATGACAAGTTTATTAAATGCGTGACTTTTAAACCAACATGTTAGGACGATTGGCAACTACCCCGCATCAAACGTATCATCACAAGAAGATAATGGCAATCAAGATGATTTCCAAATTCATGCCACTTTTCCCAAAATTACTGCCTCACCTGGGTCAGAAATGCAACCTCCTCCACTTATCCTACCTTCATTAAATACTTCCATGTCTTCATCTGCTGGAACCAAGACACGTAAACGTCCTCAGTCGGAAATGAACACCAAGTTGAAAGAGGCCATTGTCGATTACATCGAAGTTCACTCGAAAAAATCTGCGCAGGATGAGGATGAAGATGCTTTATTCTTTAAATCTCTTTTCCAGCTTATCAAAAAAGTGCCAGAATGGAAGAAGGATGAATTAAAAATGGACATACGCTCTCTTATATTCAAAGTCACCCAAGCACCAACAAACTTGTAACCTGCACAACAACAAACTGGGGTATTTCAACAGCCCACCTCTATTCAGCAACACCTTATGGTTGTACCAACGTCCCAATTTCAGCCATTACTATCAAATACGGCATTTCAAATCTTGCACGATTCACATAGCTTCAATGCACTACTCAATAACTAATTTTTACTTAACTGTGTGTTCTTATTTTCGTAATTGATTGTAACTTTCTGTTTTAGAATAAAAGACTGGAACTTACCTGAGTGTTATTGCTAATTTTTGAGCTGATGAAATACTTGCTCGGAAATTTGTATCACTCTTCTTGATTGAAGGTACGACTTTGGAAAAAAGGACGTTAAATATCTCTGGTGTCATCCGAAAGTATTGATAAAAGCGTCCACTGTCTAAACGCAATCCCAAAACTAGGTGATGATATTCACCTAGCTCCTCTCGTTTCTGATGTATGGGATGCACCCAAATACGTTCCTCTTCCTCTTGACACAATAAATACATTGCGTATAAGCCCACTGGATCCATTCCGTCATTAGAATATGAATTATGTCTCACATTCAATGCTTGTATAGATCATTGGTGGCGTAAGAAACCAAATAAATTCCAACTGACTGTACTTTGCTGACCTCAATGTTAATGATTTTGTCAGCGTCAGCTCTTTCTGCTGACAGCTGATGGCTGACGGCAGTGTGAATCTAGCTTAAGATTTCTGTACTAAATGTCAAAATTGTTGACCTAATAGAAGACAAAAGTAACACAAAATAATGAAAATTATTTTGTGTATGGAAACAAAAGTTATTTATAACAAATTCTCTTGTTATTTTTACTAATTAACGATATAATTTTCCTGCCAACCTTATTAGATGTTTTCGGAATTATTATTAACACTTAATTCCGACATCCAAATTTTATTATAATACAAAAAAATATTTAAAACTAACATTTAAACAAATTTATGTTTTTGAGAAACGATTTGCTTTATTAATCTTAAACCGATATAAATAAATATACTTATAATATTAATATTTTTATTTTTATTTTATTAATCAATTTTAAATCACAATGACATTTTAAAATATTTAATCGTTTCGTTTAATTTTATTAATTCTTAAAAATCATTACACATTTAAAAATTATGCATTTTAATTTGTATATTACATTTTAAACTATTTCAAAAGTTCTTAATTCATAACAGTTTAATTAGATCTTATTAATTTTTAAAATTTCTTTTTGAAGCTTTACATATTTAAATAAATCTAAATTTTGATTTCTACATATTTAATTTAACCTTATTTCAAAAATTTTCCTAACATTTTTTATTCCTAACAAAACTAATACAACAATTTCATCAAATATTCAAAATTTGTTTTGTTTATTCCGGGAGAATATTTCTTTTGTTTATAATTATTATGAATTTCTTTTATTAGACATATAACTACATGAGCAATTTGAATGTATTTTAAGCTCATTTTAATTGCAAAATTTATTTTTTAATGTAAAAATAGGTATACTTGAGTGACATTTACTCGTGAATCTTTTTAGACGAATTTAAGAACTTCAAATTTTCATTAATTGTCGAATAGTTAATTTCATCTCCTTTCTACATTTTAAAATTTTCTTTACTTCTCAAAGATTTAATATAAACTAGAATAGAGAATATTTTCGCTACCCATCAAGTCAAGGAAATACAGGAGACAGATATTTCTCTCTCTATGCTTTTCTTACTTTCTACTGCAATTTCATGTAGAACGGTAATTATGAAAAAATCTTCGTAAACTCTTGGTATACAAAAACCAAAATTTAAATTATCTTATGAATAAATATTAACAAATTGAACTTGATACACCTGAAAAATAGATTTTTTAATTATTTTGTCTTTTAAATGAATTATATGTAAAACGTCAGTTCATTTTTTCTAATTTTTTGTAAATCTAATAAGGCAAATGTTTTAATCAGAAATATAATTCAAAATATAAATTTATTATAACAATTATGTTTGTAATATTTTAAATTTATTTGAATTAATAACATTTATTTATTAATGAAATTTTATTTTTATTAATTAAACTTTGACAAAATCTATTTTCGGCATCTTCACATGTTTTTTTTTAAAATAAAAAATTAATTTTAAAAATATTTTACTAAAATATCTTTTTAACAATATATATGTATCATTAATAGTGTCATCATATGCATGTTTTCAATGCGTAGAGAAAAGGTCTTTACCTAGCCGTCATAGATTAAAATATAGGGAAAATCATACATCGGCTTTTAAAATAGCTGCCAAATTAAATTAAATCAATGTGGGCAATTTATTTTATTTGCGGTTTCATTTTCTTAAATTAAACTTTGTTAAATCTAGTAAAAATGCAGATTTTTTTCAAATATTATTTATGATTTGGTAATTATTTTTGGATACAGCACACACTAAGACATACAATCCATCCCTCACTACCATACTAAACCTTATTGCGTCAATTGAAAGAATAGTTATTTTGATTATGTCATTATTATACATTATCTGGGCTCACGTTTAACTCAAAAAACTTATGTATACAAATAATTTATAAAAATTTAAATATGTTTCCTTCAGAAAATCCAGGTTCGAAAACCATCGATCTTAATCCATCTTTTCAATTTATCGTCATCCAGGCAATTGTGATGTTGTTCATGCCTCTGGCACTGCAGCAGATCTATTAGACGACAATCAGGGGTCCCTAACGAACAATCTAGTTTATATTCTAATAATTCTAGTTCAAGATTGAAGACTCTATTGATGTTGAGTCAGTTGATTTGTTTGATTTATCTCCTCGATACTAACGCCAACACCATGACAGATTAAGTCTCCTCCGAGTTATTATATAAAGTTATCCAAATTTATTATACCTTATTAAAATAATAATTTTATATCACAGTTAATCGGTTGAATAATAAGAATTTGTTTATTAGTACTTTTTCTACTTTTTTGTATAAACTCTTGATATATGTGTTGATCTGTTATTACTATATTCAATGAAGTTTCTTTGTTGTTTGACTACTTATTAATTATTCTAGTTATTATTACATTTATTTGTATATAATATTATTTATAGTTCGATTGATTATTCGTTTTGTACCATCAGTTATTGTTGCTTATTGATCGATTGATTGGTTGTAATGATTATATCGGGAATTCGTAATCCATATATATTTGTCCTTTGATCATTCCATGTTTATTCATTTAGGTTAATTTGAGTTTTTTATTTGAATTGATTTATTGGAGTTCATATTATTTATTTTTTTCAAAAACCTGTTGATATTTCAAGTATTTTTATTTCATTTACACAATAAATAGACAATATATTCTTAAAATTTGTAAAAATGAACATTTACTTTTTAAATCAGAGTAATTTCATTTGGTAATGGAGAATATTTATAGTTATACACCAGTGAAAGGTAACCTTTAATCGTTTCGGCATACTAAGTCCAAAAAGCTTTTTCGAAGCGCACAGGAAGAACTGTATAAATAGAGTGGTGACAACATTGATTTTACAATGTTTAGTGTATTTATCAGCGGTGTCGCAACGAAAATAGGTTCATTTTTCCATAGTAATACTCAGACGAGTAAGGACAGTAACACAGGAGCGTTCCTGGGATGTGTGTATTAAAAAGTGCGCTGGTATCTGCATCAAATAGGATAAAAATGTGCCAAAACAAAAGTTAAACATGTATCAATTTTAACACTCAGTATAACACGTTTTATTTTTTGGAACGCTGCAAAATGCTGCAGAGCGTGTCACGAAACAATATAATTGAAGAATTATGTTGTATGTGTCCTAGTTTTATTGAATTTTGTCTAAAACTTGTGTACGAAGCGAGACGTGGAAGTTCAAAACCCCAGCATATTTAAAAATGTTACAAAGTTTTCGTTGTGCACTGATATCCCTACACTGTTCGACACAGTTTGAAACGGATAATCAACTGTTAAATCGGGCCTCCCATTTCGTCTAGAAAACCCAGGACAAAAAAATTGAAAAAAACAGAAAAGTACAAAATCCGGGATAATTGCAAATTTGATACATTAAAACACATAGTTATAGTAACGATTTTATTGAAACAGCATAATATTTCAAACTTGATCGAATCTTTTTCAACAAATTGTCATTTTTCAATAAAAGTTCGTACATTTTAGTACAAGGCTTTTCGTCCAAATTAACTTTAACTTGAATAAGAGCTTTGACGGTGGCAATGTCGAGTGAGCTTCGTTCCTTAGTCCATTGCACGTTGCAGAGTGAAAAGACTCGTTCGGCAAAAACATTTGAAACGGACACTACCAAGATTGTACAGACCTGGCGCAAAATGCACGGCAAACCATCATTGTTCCTAAAAATCAACTGTCATTTTTCTTCGGTGCTTTTGTCAATGAACTTTACATTCGGAATGACTGTCAAAATTTGATTGAGTTGCACAACCTCATCAAACAAATCATCCTTTTCCGCAAGTTCTGGCGCAATCTGCTCTGCTAATGCTCTGACTTCATTGTATTGAACGTGTTGACTGTTCAGCACGATCCAAGC
>MQRK01094385.1:0-21910 GCA_001938485.1 Girardia tigrina
ACATTTCGACGCCCGGAATTAGGATTTAAATGAAATAGGAATAAAATGAAATAATTTGTTATTAATTAGGATTTTTGGGCATAAAATGATATAATTTGTTATTAATTAGTATTTTTAGGAGAGATATTATATAATTTACATAATTTTATTCCTAAAAATCAAAATTAATAACAAATTATTTAATATTTATCCTAAAAATCCTAATTAATAACAATGTATTTCATTTTAATCCTAAACTTCTCAATTATAAACAAATTATTTCGATTTATTCCCAAAAATCTTAATTAATAACCTGTTGGGGTTTCGCAGATACACGTGAACATTTTTGATAAAAATTAATGTAGAAAAATTTTAAATAATTCTTTTGGTAAAATTATTAATTTCAAATAAAATAATATTTAGTTTAAAAAAACTTGGAATTAAAAATTATACATATTTTAGTCTTTGTTTTATTTTATCAATTTTCAAGGCCGATGAAAATTACTATATAAACAGCAGCAAATATAGTTTTAGTTTGCCCAAAAATATTTGCTGAAAATTTTGCCTAAGAAGAGTTTACGTAATGATGTAAAGTGAATACCAAATTTATTTTATTTTATCCTTTAAAATATTGTTTTATTAAAGAAACGTATGGAAGAAAAGTATCCCGTATGGAGAAAAAGGTTTTTAGATTTTAAATTTCAATAGAATAATCGTTCATTTTGGGAGATTCACAGCCTTTACTGTAATCTGTTAACTCGCACGAAATATTGATTTGTGTTTGTGTTCTGTCATCAAGAATTGAATTATTATTATTATTTTTGACTTGTTAATTTTTGTAATTTGAAATAAAGTTTCATAAAAGAATTTGTGTTCATTGTCTATATATTTATGCTGGAAGTCCTTTCTGATTAACTGGAGTCAGATTTAAGATTACAGATTAAAGAATAAAGATTTACGATTAAAGATTTAAGATTTATGTTTTAAAAAGTAAATAATTATATTAAAGATTTCTAATACCCAACAAACCAATTATTTCAGAAACAACTAGAGAAAATTTATCAAGAAAAAAAATCGTTTCAATTAGCAGAAGAACTTTCAGGAAAGTATGAAGACTCATCGGAACTAGAATATTTAAACAACCTCTTGAAGAGTCCTGAAAATTTGAACATACGATAAACGTGTCAAAAAAGTTTATGCAATGAGAATAAATCCGGAAATATCTATGCTCACTGCCAAAAATATGTCTGTGGCAAATGTACTTTTAAAAACTTTTGATATGTAAAAATTGTCGTACATAAATTGAAACCTAATTAAAACATATGTTATATAATTACAATAGTTGAATGAGATATATTTTATTTTCTTTAAATTTAATTATCTTATGAATATATAGTTTTACTTCTAGAATTTTACTATTTTGTCTACTTAAACAAACAAACCGGCCAAAATGACCGGTTGGTAGAAATAGGTATATGGTAAATCTTCGTAGTTCTAATGTTAATTAGCTTTTTTAGAATTTTTATTTATCGATATTATTATTAAAAATCTGAATTATTTACAAGAATCCTTGCATCAAACACAAGACATCGTATCTATTTATTTTTAGAAGCCCGTCCCAATATTAAATGTAAAGCCCTATATACTAAACAACTACAAACGTTATTTTTTTAATCAAAAAAATATTTTATCTAGTATATAGTAGATATTTAAGAAATATTAAAAATTCATAAAAAAACGTGAGTTGACGGCATCCCATACCATGTGTCACATGTTACACAAGTGCCAGGTGTGGGGTCAGCAGAGCCAGTGAAGGGCCCGCCGGAACCGTAGGTCGGTCCAGAGGTGAACTCTAACAGCTGTAGCGACAGCTCCGATTCTGAAGACGAGCAGAGGTGGAATCAGGCGACGAATGTCTCCGAGAGCGACCAATCCCAGATCGACGAGGTGAAGAAGCCAAGAACACAAAGAGTGATTACGCGGTCATAAATTATAATGTGAATTATAACCGTTTATATTTACCAATATATTACATGTGGACCACCCATCTCTTTCAAATGGTATTGAGCCTCTAAACTACATGTATAAAACTCCTATTGTACTTAAATTATTCATTGACATTATACATAACATCTATATAATTAGCTAAGTACCTGAGCCTAGGTATCAAAAGTACCCAGGAGAAGTATATAAATTACTCGGATATATCAGACCCTTCAAAAACGCTGTTTTTCGCCACTTTTTCGAAGTTATATAAAAATCAATATTTTTATCGATAAAATAGCTATTTTTTCGATAAAATCGCAATAATTTAATAAAAATATTGAAATGTTATATTATTTTTTTAAAATGATCTATAATTAACAATGTATATAAATACTCGATTACGTTTTATTAAATATTTTCTTAAATTTTTATTTTTTATTTTGTAAAAAACGGATTCGTCCACAAGATCTTCAGAAAAAATCTGTTTTTCTTCCTTTGAAAATTCTGTATTTCTTATTACTTCAAGTTCCCAAATAAGTTTTTTATAAATTTCATCAGATAATTCTTCTTCATTTTCTTCATTAATATATATTGTTAAATTATTAAAATAAGCAATTTGATTATTAGTATATATTTCTTCCAAATCATATTCATTTAAAAAATTGAAATTTTTACAGACCATTTTATTTTATAATAAAATTACAAAAATCAAAATGTTATATTATTCAAAAAGAAAATGAGAGCTCGAAGAAAAAAAAATTGGATACCAAAAAGCCATACCGTAGTATGGCTTTATGGTTTTAAATAAAAAAAATTATTTTATTTTTTAACAAAAATGGCTAAAAAAAATTCACTTGATATTGTTAATATGAAAAGAATGGAGAATTTCGATTTTGGATTAGTGAAAGAATATTCTCATTTAAGAATATTTGAAAATATAAATTCAAAAAATGAAAAAAAATAGAGGAATACCAAAAGTATAAAGATTTAGGTCTCAACCATAAAGACGCTTGTAAGAAAATTGGAAGTAGTGAGTATAAATTCTCAAGAATGTTAAAAGATATGGGGATTCCATCTTTGAATCGTCATAGTGTTCCATCTGCTTCTTTGAAAAAAGGAAAGAAAATGGAACCAAAGACGGAACCAAAAGTGGAGCCAATAAAATCAAAGAAATCCGACAAGAAAATAAATATCGGAAGAGGAAAAATTCTTTGTACTAAGACTGGTGAAACGTTTGAATCTATTGTAACTGAAAGTAGTGAGAGTGAAAAAGAACAAGAAAAAGAATAAAATATACCAATAAAAATGGAAGTTGAACATAAAAAATCGATTTTACAAATGGCTAGGAAGGATCGCGTAGCTAAACAATTAAGCCGAGAAAAAGAAATTAAATTTATGAATTTGTCTCTTCAAGATCGTTCGGATATAGCTCGAAAAAATATACGAGAAATAGAAGTTTTAAATTCTGCACTGGAAATAGTTGGAGAAACTAACAAGAAAATAACAATTGATTTTCTCCACACGAGAGAAAAATTGAATATAACGGAAGAAAAATTAGCTATCGCAACAACCAAATTGGGAGAAGCAGGAAATGTTAAATTACAAACTGAATATGAAAATCAATGCCGCGTATTGGATGAAAAATATAGAAAATATGAATTGAATAAAAACCGCGATCCTTTCGAAGAAAAATATAAAAAATATTTTACATCGGTATTGGAACTTACGTTCACGTCTTCAGCAAATAAATATTTAACAAATGAAGAGGATAATGAAAAATAAGTTAAATCATGGAAAACCACGGAAAACTAAAGTTGTTGTAATTAAAATATAGTGTAATAAAATACCTGAAAAAACGGGGTAGTTTTACTCTATCCATTTGTAATAAATCCCTATCTAAACGATAGCGACATACTAATTTCAATATTCAAATGGATAATTTTTATTTTTCAATAAAAAAAAATCAATTTGTATAAGAAATTAAAATTTTTATAACTAATATATAAAGTAGAATCATTCTCATATGTTAAAAATTTCTTTATAAACAATTTAATTTCTGTTTAATTTCATTAGTTTCATTTTGAAGTTCTAAAATTAAATTTCTAAGCATTTCTCTGTCTTTCTTTTTCTTTTTAATAAGCCACCAATCGGGATATTTTTTCTCGTTGATGGTTATAAAACAATTAAGATTTATAATGGCTTTTTTATATGTTTCAATTTTTATTTCTTTCCTTTTCATTTCTTCTTTTAAATTTTTTCCTGACATTTTCTTTTTAATAAAAATAAAATTTCTAAATCTTCCAAATTTCCAAATTTAATTTCCCTCCGAGCAAAAATTTGAATCTTCCAAATCTTCTTCATCATTTGGAACATTTGGAAATTTGGAAGATTTTTAATAAAAATAAAATTTCTAAATCTTCCAAATTTCTAAATCTTCCAAATTTCCAAATTTCCAAATTTAATTTTCCCCCCAGCCAAAATTTGAATCTTCCAAATCTTCTTCATCATTTGGAACATTTGGAAGATTTGATAATATTTCCTCCCTCTTTTTTTCCATCATTTCTCTTGTTTTTTTATTAATTTGCCCTTTCTTTCGTCCTCCACGCTTCGATATTGAGGATAATTCACTTTCACAAATTGAATTATTTTCTTCTTCTTTAGTTATTAATCTCGCATTAAGATTATAAATATCCCGTTGATATTGATTAATAATTTCCCCCATACTAATAATTTTTTCTTCCAACTTTTTATTTTTTTCCTCTAACTTTTTATTTTTATCCTCTAACTTTTTATTTTTATCCTCTAACTTTCTATTTTTTTCTTCCTCATTTTGAATTGTTGACTCGTTCTTATTTTTCATCATCAATTGTAATTCAATCGCTATTGATTTATATTCTTCAATCTTTTTTTCCGAATATGTTAACTCATTCATGTATCGTGTTTTATAATGATCGCATTCAAGACATTTGTTTATCAAAATATTTTTTCTCGTTTCACCCATTTTATTTTAAAAATAATTTGAAAAATTTTCGAAAAAAATTCGAATTTTTAAAAATTTTTTTCAGAAAAAAATGCCTAAAGGGTCGGCGAAGCCTCCGTATGTTTAAGCTTGGAAAATACTTTTCCAACTTAAAAATGAAGGAAAAACTGAATATTTTATCAATGTATGAGTCAAAATTCAATAATAAACTGTTCCCGAAGAACTTTAGACTGTTAATAGTTGGTGAATCGGGATGCGGTAAAAATGTTTTATTAGCAAAAATGTTGCTGGAAGATAATTTTTTGGATTTTAACAATCTAATATTCTACTCCACAACAATTGATCAACCGGAATTGAAGGTGATTGCAAGTGGTTTCCGTTTTGAAGACGGATCATCTCTCACTAAATCCGGAATACGAGATATTTTTGATAAACAAAATATGCTCTTATCTATGATAAAAAAGGAATTAGGAAATGATTCTGATAAAGATTATATTCCTCCTCCGGAATATCTTGTTTATGCGTATAAAAGATTTATTAATAATAAAAATAATATTGATAAATCAAAATATTTAATTAGAGATCCTGAAAAGTCAATATCCGTCCTGTTTTCCTCGGATCCTAATCAAATCGTCGCTTGCGACTCATTACCGAAAGATGCAAAAAATCTCATTATTTTTGATGACGTGGTGAATCTGTCAGATCAGAAAATAATGAAATCATATTTTACCAGGGGAAGACATAATAATTGTAATACGATATACATTTCCCAAACTTTCTACGGATTGGATAAGCATTCTATCCGGAATAATTCCACTGGATTTATTTTTTTCGAATTAAATAAACGGGATAAATCTTATATCTTCTCTGATCTCTTACCCAATAGCGAAAATATCAATGAATATCAGTGGGAAATAATTCACCACTGGCAGCGGAAAAAATATAATTATATTTATTTCGATCGCACTGAGAAAAAAATTTATAAAAATATATTTACAGAAGAAGAAATATCAATCGAAAATCCGAACATGCACTCAGATATTGAAGATGATGAAAGCAACTAATAAAATATTAACCATTTTCCTTTATTAATCATATTTAAAAAGCGAGTAAAAAAAATATTATTATTCTTTACTAACCGTCTTCCTTTATTATCATGTCTACAGAGAAATAGCTTGATAGTATTGGAAATTTTTATTTAAAAATAAATTACTTCCAAAAATGATGATTATTAAAAAAGGAGCAATCGGAGGCGACGTTCAACAATCTATGGGAAATTTGCGAAATATATTCCTGGATTTATGAAAACAAAATACGGCGAACTGCATTTGCCGGGAAAAAATTATTGCGGTCCTCTAACAAGATTGGATATCCGATTAGACGATCAAGATCAACCAATTGGTGAAGATAATAAACCCGTTGATGGATTGGATAAAGCATGCTATAAACATGATATCGCTTACAGATCTGAAGATTTACGAGATCGGCACTTGGCGGATGTAAATCTTATTCACGATATCAATCAACTTCAAGATCTGACTTTACGCCAAAAATTTGAAAGATTTCTCATAAAAACAATTATGAAAGGTAAAATCGCATTTGGTGGAACATTGGATAATAAACAATTAGCTAAAGAATTACATAAAGCTCATAAAAAAAATAAAGACTTTCTCCGAATAAATGTTAAATCACTGAATCGGATTTGGTCAGCCGACTTGATAACTGTTGACGCTAAAGAAGATACTGAAAATGGAGTCGTTGCAACAACAATAACAAAATCAGGACAAACGAGAAAAATTTGGAAATATTATATTTTAACAGTTATAGATATTTATTCCCGTTATGGATTCTTCAGTTTTCTTCCCAATAAAAAATCTGAATCGATAATCCAAGCTTTCATTTCAATCTTAACGGAATTAACAAATACTGAATTACCAATTCCAAAATATTTATGGGTCGACCAGGGAGCTGAATTCACAAACAAAGAATTTGATAAAAAAATTCCTAAAAGCCAATAATATTAAAATGTATTTCGTAAAGGAAAAACCTGTTTTTATTGAAAGATTTAATAGAACATTGAAATCTGAAATTTATAAACTATTTACTGAGAAAGGTGAGAAAGTTATCACTGAGCTGGAAATGCAAAAAATATTATCTGATTATAATAATAGAATTCATAGCTCTATCCGTCAAATTCCACATGATGTAATGTTTAATAATGCTATTCCGCTTCCAAAACCTCAAAAATTACCCAATAAAAAAGTTAAACCAAAATTCAAAGTCGGAGATTGAGTTCGGGTATTCGAAACAAAATTATTTAGCGGAGATAAACTTGAAGGTAGTCGTAATAAAAACCAGGAACGGAAATTACAGACTTTTAAAAAAGGATATGAACCGAAATGGACTCGAGAAATTTATGTAATTTTAAAAGTTTAGGATCATGAATATCCAGTGACTTATAAGTTGATAAATCCTACAACTGAAAAAGAATTATTTGGACGATTCTATGAAGCGGATTTACAGATTACGAAAATGCGTCCTTAATAAGGACAAATACAAAATAATTCATTATTTAAAAAATGGAAACAAGCTTTGAAAAACCAATAAGTCAATTAACCACAGGGATGATTCCCTTGGGAATTTTAGATTTCGATAACAATAAGGAATTTACTCACGTTTTGAAAAAATCTGATGTAATAAAACTGGCGCCAACCAGCGGATCACAAGCATACATGAACCAGAACGGAACTCTGGTTTATCAACTTTCTCAAACCACTGATCCGATAGATATTTGTAACGCTAAACTGGTTTATGATATTAAAATCGAAGACAGTGATTGCGTTTTGGAGGCCAACTTCTTCCCTAAATTATTTTCATGCATGTCTTTGAAATTAGGTAACTATGTTGTTGAATCAATAAATAATCCTGGAGTTGTATCGGATATGTTATTATATGTATCTAAAGACCGAAACTATTTACCACACGGAGAAATAACTGATTTTATTCCAGATCATTATGAAATGATATATGGAGAGAAAATAGCTGCGGTAACACCCCCAACTTCAAATCCATCTACAAGTTCAAAAGTTAATGATGAAGAAGAAACTCCCGGTTCGAGCGGAGGTACTCTCAATACCAAAGAAGTTCCAGCGGGTCTACGATACCAAAATATTGGTTATGAAATTCGTAAAGATCAGTTTAAGAAAAATAGATTCAGAGGTGCTTTCTCACTGAAACATCTCTTTGGATTTCTGCAAAATTATAACCGAGTAATTTACAATATTCTTTTAGAATTCACAATGGTGCGAAAACTTGATGATAAAAGTATTTTTTATTCAGAAAAAGGAACCAAAGGAAAATTAACGATAAATTCCCTGGAACTGCATATGAATCAATTGGAATTGAATATCGATTATTATGCTCGATTGGTAGAGCGATTAAATGTTAAAGACAAACCGATTTATGTGGATTTCCTCAAACTCATATCCGTAGAGTATTCATTGAAAACCGAGAAAGTTTTCTCCTGGAATGTTGCATATCTAAATTATTTACCAAGATATATTTTCGTGGGAATGAAATTACAAGATTCAAATTATAACTGGAATAATTCCCGTTTTCATATGGATACTGAAGAATTCTCGATTCAGCTGAAATTGAACAATACCTATTACCCTATTCAACCAATGGTGAATGAAAAACCAAATCAGAATTTCTATGATTTATATAATTCATATGTTCAATGTTCCCGCGGATTCCAAGATAAGGCCCCAATGCTATCGTTGAAAGATTGGAAAAGTTTATACCCGATAATGTGTTTTGATACTAGTGATATCGATAAAACTTTGGATGTTAACAACGTTACCGTTACACTTCTCATTCGGAAATCTGAAAAGTTTCAACCGAAACTCTATTGCGTAATTTTAGAAGAAGCAAAAATAAAAATGTCTCTACGCGGATCCCAAATCACAATAATCGAACCATTCAAGGGAACTGTGGATAAGAAATAAAAATTCTGCTTTAAAAATGGCTCCGAAAACAGATGCGTTAAAAATACGAAAATTGATAGATACTCAAACCCCCGGTTTAATTCGAGTGAATGGGAAGGAAGTGTATTTAAATCGGGAAATGTTGAAAAAGATTAAAGATTTAGAAAAAAATGGAGGAGAGATCGGGGTATATTATCACAGTGGAGGAATTTTACCATTTATCCCCGCTATAATCGCTGGTTTAACTACTCTTTTCACAGTAGGAGGAGCAGCCGCTGGAGTAGCCGCTGGAGTATCAAAAACTGTTTCAAATGCTCGTGAAGCACAGAAAATTCAGGCTGAAAAAGAGAAAATAGATATTGAAAAACAAATAAAACAAAAGGAACTTGATAAAATGAATACACCAGCGGTTCCACCAACCACAACACCAACGGGATCGGGATTACGGAAAGGAAAGAAAAAAGGAGGAATTTTACCACTTATAAAATATTTACCAGATTTTAAAAATATTTCACCAGGTTTTTCGGAAATAATTAAATCGATAGATAATGATAGTGAAAAAGGAGAAGGGTTGTACTTGGACGATTATGTTGGGAAAGGAATTCAGAAATTTTTTCGTGAACAAATAAATCAATCGGATAAAGATCCAAAATCGAAAAAGGTTCTATTGAATAAAAATAAAAAATTGGGGGGGAAATTGAAATGTCATTTCATGGGAAAGGGATTATATTTAGAACCTTGGAATTCGAATAATCAGAATCAGATTTGAATAAAAAATGAATAGAAATAATAATGATTTATATAATTTTTTGCGAGCTTTACCAGAACAATTACGAAAAGAGAAAGCAGCTCGACGGAAATACAATGAAAAAATTAAAAAAAAGATTATACGTTCGCAGAAACGAGGGTATGCAATATCATGATCGACAACAGAAACCCATGAAATCAGAAGAGGAGATCAGAGCTCGACTTGAGGAAAAGCGATTAAAATTAAAAATACTAGAACAGGAGATCCAGTCAAAATTATTGGCGAAGCAATTAGCTGATTTAAATCTTGAAAAACCGAAACCGAAAGAGGGAGAAGGAATTAGAAAAACGGGGAGAAAAAAATGACTATACAATTAAATGATCACCAAAATTATTTTGATTATTTACGAAAAAGTTTGATTCAATCCTCACTAGCAATCCATGAATACAATCGCCAAGAATTGGAATATAAAAGCGGTATAACCGATTTTCAAACGTCAATGTCGAAAATGTTCCAACCTTTAATGTCAGGATTACAAGGCCCCATCACAGACAGAATCTCAGCTCTGAAAACCAAAGTCGTTAAATTGGAAAACGATCTCAAACGTTTTATGGAAGTCGATATAAAGAATTATGATAATGTGAAATCCAAATCGTTTTTTGATCAATACCAACAGGAATATTTACTCATCCAACAAGAATTAGCTCCGATAATGCAGGAAATGAGTGAAAAATATCCTCAGGATAAGGAATTTATCACCACCCATCATGATGTAACGAAAAAATTCTTGGAACAGTTAGCACAGAAATTGGGAACGAAATTCGAACCTCAATTATCGCAACCTGCTCCATTTTTGGAAATATTCTTTGAGACAAAATATTATGAAAATTTTGGAAGTCCAAGTTCGATGTTGCGTCCAACGTTTGGAAAGAATATCGAGTTAAAACAATTTATGACATTCAATAAACATACATATATTCTCATGAATGAGGGTGGAAAATATTATTTTGTGAGAAATGATAATCGGGTTCGGGTAGAGCTTGATGAGATTTTCAATAATTTCCTAATTGGGAATTATGATATTATTTACGAAAAGAAATATACTCTAGAAGAAAAACATACATCATTCGATAAGTATTTATCATTTCTATTAAATAATGGAATAAACGCTCGAGAAAGAAAAATTCATTATACTGATCTTTGTTTTGATGCTTTAAATAAAGCTGAAGGAAATGTAGGAGAATTTGCGCGACCACTAGGACCCATGAAAAAAGAGACGAAGGAAAGAACATCATCATTACCACGGTTACGATCACAAAAAGGACAAGGAATACCCTCTGACCTGATTTCAATGTTTTCATATTTGTATAAATATATCGCTGCAAAGAAGGCTGGTCATGATGGTGTGGATGATAATATTATTGATATTATGAAGAAATTAAGACGAAAAAAATTATTAACAAAAGAAAAACAGGAGGAATTATTGAAAAAAGTTTTCATAGAAAAAAAATTTTCTCAAAAATGAGCGAGACTAGTGGATTTTCTACAACGTTTACAATATCGGCTGCAAAATCGGAGATCAGGGTTCAGTTGCCTGTTCAGTTGAATCTGGATCCGCGGTACAAATACGAAATCGGATTAGTTTGGTTCTCGACTTATAACTTGGTTGCGAATATCACTGAAATGAATAATGAATTTACTTTGGTGTATAAAGGAAAAGAATTTCCAGCTGATAAAAAATTCAAAAATGTGAAAAAGATTGATGATCCTGAATCTGTTTATGTAGATTTGAAACTGAAACCAGGATCAAAGGGATTCAAGGAAATCAACAAAGAAATCGAAGATCTAACACAACAAATTGTTCAAGTGAAAACCGATGAGAAAACAGCAAAATCAACAATTAATATATCTGATAAATATTCAGTAGAATTCGAAGAAAAATCATTCCTGCATTCGATGCATGGATTTGTAGATAATTCAAAAAATCCAGTGAAAGATTATGAATCGAAATATACTTTTCAGATAACGGATATAAATATCTGCAATATCGATTGTAATATTGCGAATGGTGGATACGTTTCGTTTGATGATGGAAATAAAGAAAATGAGAAAGTGGAGAACTCCAATATCATTTATTCGTTTCCGGCGTTCACGGTTCCAATCGGGTATAAAATAACTGAGCGTCCCGCTTTTGTAACTTATTATCCAGTATACATTTATCAGATAAATGATTTTACTGTGAGAATTATTGATAACAAAGGACGGTTGATAGATTTCCAAAATGAGAAAATAAATATGTGCTTGCGGTTGAGACAAAGTAGTCTATAGAATTCTATCATGCTATAAAAATTTTTTTTATAAAAATGATAGAATTCTATACTTTGGAAGACATAATGCAAATGTTCGGAGTTGACACTTCAACGAATAAGCAGTTGAAGGATTGGGCAAGAAAATTAAAAATTGAAATACAGGTCTTGATGGCGGATGAAGTTGAAGAAAAATTAAAACAGAAAAAACTTAGTATAATAAATTACCAGGATTCGGATGAGCAGGGGAGTCATTGGGTGGGATATTTTAATGGAGATAAAGAGTTTGAGAATGGAAACGCGAGGAAGGAGCCGGTTTCATTCTACTTCGATCCGTATGGAATAGAGCCTTTACCAGATTTTCCAAAATGTATATATAATTCTGTACAAGTACAACCCTTCGGAACGAGATTATGTGGACAATTGAGTTTATATTTTTTATTTAAAATGAATCAGTGTGTATGCGGTAATAAGACGCAAAAGTTTGATGATATAATTGAGGAAATGTTAGATTGTTTATGGCCGGAGAGTTTATTGTGAATATTTTTGTTCTCTAAAAGAAAAAAATATTCACAAAAAATGGTGCAATACATTCCTGTGAATAAATTGGGAATGGTGATGCAGATAGGAGGAATGAAAGAAGAGAAAATAAATGAAAAAATTGAGGCGAATAATCGGAAAATATTATCAGAATCGGATAGGAGATATATGAATACAGAAAAAATAAATGAAACTATAGAGATGAATAATAAAAAGTTAGATAAGATATTTGTGAATGAGCGGGGAGATGATCCTGTGAATTCTTTGCGAGTTAAAGATAAAATCGAGATTGGGAATTTAGATGTTGAGAAAAGTATTATAAATTTGAAACTTACAATTGATTCAATGGTGAAACAATATAATGAAATGAATGAAAATATGAAAATGATTAATAATGAAAATAAGAAAATTTATCGTATTATTGAAAGGGGAAAGAAAAATATTTATGATAATATTGAAGAGAATATGAAAAAAATTAATAATATTATTAATGTGAATGTGGAATATATTATTAATATTATTAATCGGAATTTGGAAAAGAGTGAAGATGGAATTAAAAAATTAAATGAAAAAATTGATTCTCTAACAATTTTTAAACCAATTTCTGATATGAATTTAAAAATTAATTATGTTTTCAATTATAGTGAAAAAGCTAAATTATTAGTTTATCAAAAACAAAAAATTAATTTATATTTAGGTACATTATCTTCCTTTTCAAGAAGGCATAATTTTAATATCCCTAAAGAAGGTGAGAATATTAAACCAGAAGAAGTTGATGATGCAACTTTGAAAAAATATAATATTCAAGATATAATGTTTAATCTTAGTTTTCATCATTTGCGTTTATTACTTAATAGAATAAAAGATAATGAGATATTAACTTATTTAAATTCTGGAAAAATAGCGGATTTTATCGTAGAATTTTATAAAAAATTAAGAAAAATATTAAATAATATTGATAAATCTTTTTACAATTTAAATTATTATTCGTTTGAAAAATATGCTAATGAAAAATTTTATAATGAAGCAAATATTTTTTTATGAGAAAGAAATCTTCCCGAAAGTAATATTTCATAGAATGAAAATATTAGAAAAATTTGAAATACCAAATTTACATCCTCTCGAAATAATACAAAATAAATTCATTTCAAAATATCAGGAAAAAGATATTAGTAATGTATATTATAATTTTGCAGAAATATTTGAAATGGAAAAATATAGATTTATTATAAATGTGTATGAAAAACAAGTTAAATTTATAAAACAAATACAGTTAACAAATACATCAATTTTTGGGTATTGTGAATTTGATAATAGAAAATTATATGTTATAAAGAATAATATTATTTTTTCAAGATTTATATTTTATTATTTTGATTCAAAGTGGAAATATAGTATAAATACTTTTGATAAAAAAATGGATAACGAAGAAAATATTAATTTATATCCGGAAAAAGAGTTGGAAGATTTTATGTTAAAATATAAAAAAGAGGAAACTCCCGAAAGTTATAAAAAAGAATTGAATACTTTACATATTCAGTATTTCAAGAAAGATTTGGAATATTTAAGTGAGCATATTGCTCATTATCAAAAATTACATAAAAGATGGAAACGAATTGCTGTAACAGTAAAATATTGTAATGGGGTATTAACTCTCGTTGGATCTGTTGGAGCGATAATTGTTGTTTCCATTTCAACTTTGGGAACTTTAACAATTCCATTRACTGCTGCTTTTGCTGGATTGGGGGTTTTATCGAATATTGGAGATAATGGCTCTAATTTAATAACTTTGAAAAAATTGAAAAAATATCGAAATTATTTACGAACATTAGAAAAGACTAATGACGAATTATTTATGTTTCATAAAAAGACATTAAGTGATAATTTGATAACTGATGACGAGTTAAAAATGAGTAAAGATATTTTGGAAAAGTGTAAAATAAATATTGGAAAATTAAATGACGGTCAAAAAAGAGAAGATAAAACAAATACTTTAATTACAAATGATCATTTGGAAAAGTTGAAAATATTATTAGAAAAATTATAATTTTTATAAAAAAGAAAAATAATTACCGAAGGTTTTTATTATTATTTTTCATAAAAAATAATAATAAAAAAAATGGAGAAAGAAAAATTTATTTGTGATGTTTGCAATTTCAAAGGATTAATACAAAATAAACAGAGACATTTAGAAAGCAAAAGACATCATGTAAAGTCAAACTTTGAAAAAGTTTATCAAGCTGCTAATTCTGATAATGAATATATACCGAATACTGAAAATAATAGTAATTCTGATCCTGATTATATCCCAAGTAATGAAAATAATTCTGATTCTGAATAAATGGCTATAAATAATCTAATGTTTTTATTAATTTGTTAGTCTGATAAATAATTACATTTTAATTTCACAATGGCAATAAAAAATAATTCCCAATAGCTATTCTTCGGAATAGCTTTTTGGCACCCGATTTGGGGGAACCGAAGGTGGAAACCGAAGGTTTCGAATGCTATAATATTTTAAAAAGAAAATGTCCATAAAAATTTTACATAAGATAAGTTTAAAAGGAGATCACAAAAATTTGATATTTGGAATGAAGAGAGTTTTAATTTTGAATGGTTATTCTTTATACCTGATTTTGATTTCAGTATTGATGTTGAAGATGATGAGGAAATTGAAACAGATACCGAATCTAATAATATTGACCAGAATATTATTGGAGATATCGATTTCAATTTTGATGAAGATGAAGAAGATTTTCTTATAAAAATAAATAGTAAAAAAAAATCAGAACAAGAGGAAATGAGTTCAGATAATGAATGTGAATCTATTGAATCTTTAGATAGAAATAATATTGTAAATGAAAATCCATTGTATTGTACATATTGTAGAAAACATTTTAAAAATAGATCTGGAATTGCTTCTCATAATAGAAGTATTCAGCATATAAGAAACGTGAATCTCCAAGGAATTGAAGGAGAAGGAATTGGAGAAGATGAAAACACTGAAATAGTTGAAAATGATGAATGCTCTTATCTAATAAATCGGTTTCCTAAATCAGAAAATAAATTTGTTGTTGATAAAGAGGATGTTAAATATTTAATTAATATTTTAAAAAATCAAAAAAAGAAAATGCCATATAAATTGGAATTGTCAGCTTCGGTTATTTATGAAAGAAAAACTATAATTGATTCTAAAACATCAACTTACCAAGAATGTTCACCAGTGTTTAAAAATTCAATGACAAAAACTATACGAACGAGATCGGATTTACGAAAATTTGTTGATGAATCATACATGGAGGTGAATGAGGGAATAAGTATTCATATGCAAGGACCTTCAGATTTATCAGTGAAACGAATAGAAACTCTAACACTAATACGGCTGAATTATACTAATGCCATTTCAGGGGTTTATTTTAAATTTCCTCAAAATATTGAAAATTCTCATACGATTGCAAATATTCAAAATGAAGATAATAAATGTTTTCTATGGTGTTTCATTCAATACCATAAATGGGAGGAAATTAGAAATATAATAAATAAACAAAGAGTTTCTATTTATAAGAATATATATTACGAGAATGAAGAATATTATGATTTAATATTTAAAGATATTAAATTTCCTTCAACATTACACGATTTTAAACAATTCAATAAACAACAGACTAATGATAATAATCTTGTTAATGTTTTCAATTGTAATCAAAAAGGGGAATTGAATTGTATTCTACTTTCACATTTAAATACCAAAGGATTTAATATAATTCAATATACTAAAAAAATTAGAGAAAGAAAAATTTCACATTTAGTTTATTGTAGAGATTTAGCAACTTTATTGAATAATGATAATAATGGGAATAGAAAAGAATTATGTTTGAACTGTTTATGTTTTTTTACAACAAAATCAGGATTGAAAAAACATGTAGAAAATTGTTTGGAAAATAAACCAACGAAAGCGGTATTCCCAAAAAAGGATTATTATTATTTTGAAAAATGGGAATACAAGAATAGAGTTCCATTTGTCATCTACAGTGATTTTGAATGTGCAAATTATCGATTAGAAAATTTTAATAATGAATTCATGGAAACATCAACAACAGATTTTATTGATTTTAATGAGGTTACTCCTCCTTCTCAGATTAACGATACTGAAAAAATAAAATATGATGTTAGGCAGAAAGCAATTTCAAATGGAGTATATTTTCATTCGGATATCCCTGAAATTGAGGAAAGTTATTATCGAGAATTCATTGGGGAAGATGTTATTTCTCAATTCATTAACTATATAATGGAAATTAACGAAAAATATACTAATATATTTGCAGAGAGAAACATTCCTTTGGAAATGACTCCAGAACAGGAAGAAGATTTTCAAGATGCAGAAATTTGTTATTATTGCGGAGAAAAATTTGAAGAATATAAAGTTAGAGATCATAATCACTTAACAGGGGAATATAGAGGAGCTTCACATAATATTTGTAATCTGAATGCGAAACAAATTAATTTTATACCACTATTTTTTTTCAATGGAGCGAAATACGATACACATTTATTTTTTAAAGATTTGTTTATTAAATGTAATGAGATGAATATTGAAACAAGTGTTTTACCAAAAACATCTGAAGATTATATAAGTTTTCAAATTGGATGTATAAGATTTTTAGATGCGAGGAAATTTGGAGATGGATCTTCACTACAAAATTGTACAAGCAAATTAAAAAAAGAAGAATGTAAGATTTTATCTAAAAATAATTTATTATTTTTGTCAAATCCCCATGAACTAGATCCATCAAAACATATTTATGCTCCAAAAAAGGAATATTTCCTTATAGTTATATAATTGGAAATAACTATCGAGATATTAAAAAGAAATTAAAAGAAAAGAGATTACCTCCTCATTGCGAATTCTTCGATATATTAACACAGAAAAATATTTCCGAAGCGGAATATGAAATAGCAAAACAAAATTGGAAAGATTTAAAATGTAAAACTTTAAAAGATTACATGATGCAGTATATGAAAACAGATGTAATGTTATTAGCAGACTTCTTTGAAAATTTTCGTAAAATGTGTATGGAGTATTTTCAAATAGATCCATGTTATGGATTTTCAACTCCTGGATTAACATGGATGTTCGGTATGAAATTTACTGGAATAAAATTAAAATATTTTAAAGAAGATACTTATGATATGTTATTATTTTTTGAAGAGGGAACTAGAGGTGGATTTTCGGGAGTATTATGAAATAGATTTGCGAAAGCTAATAATCCACATGTTGATAAGAATTTTATTGAGTATATTTCCAGTTCAATTGATTTCTTTAGACAGTTTTATAATGATTATTTATTAAGTGAAGATAAGGAAAATTTTGACTTTGATATATACAAATCAGATAATTGGGAATATAATTTAATCATTGAAGAATTTAAAATGATAAAAAATAAAGAAAATTTTGATTTTAATAAATTTTTTCGAGAAAGTTATATATTCTATTTAGATGCGAATTCATTATATTCAGCAGCAATGACTTATTTTTTACCAACTGGAGAAATTAAATGGCATAAAAGATTAACATACAGAAAATCGAGAGAAAACAGTAATTATGGTTATGTTTACGAAGTTGATCTGGGATATCCGGATTCAATAAAAAATAAATCTTTCTATTATCCCTTTTGTCCTGAAAAAATCATTCCAGATATTCCAATGGAAGAAATGAGTAATTATGAAAAAATGGTTTTCCCCTCAAAATATTCATCAAGCGGAAATCTGATTTACCCTTTAAAAAATTCAAAGATTGAGAAATTAACACTGAATTTTCTCGATAAAAAAACTATATTGTAGAAGGAAGAACATTAGATTTCTATCTGAGCCAAGGAATGATTATAAAAAAAATTCACAGAAAATTGAAATATGAAAAATCCCCATGGTTGAAACCCTATATTGAATTTAATATTAAAAAAAGAAAGGAATCGGGGAAAGGATTTTTGGAGATTTCTTTTTTAAATTATTAAATAATGCATTCTATGGAAAAACTTTAGAAAATGTTCGAAATCACTGTAATATTAAAATAGTTAATAATGGGAAATCTTTTAAAAAATTAGTTGGAAAACCAGAATTCAAATCCATTCATCCTTTCTCAAGAAATCTCTGCGCTCTTGAAATGCGAAAATCAAAAATCTATTTCAATAAATTCAATTATATAGGATTTTGTGTTTTAGAAATTTCTAAACTGATTATGTATGATTTTGCATATAATACTCTTCATCGGATTTGGGATTTTGAAAGTGGAAACATCCAAATGCACTATAGTGACACTGATTCATTATTTGTTCATATTTATGATAACTTGGAAAATATTAATAATAAATTAAAAGATTACGTTCATCCGACTGATCTAGGTAAATTTAAAGATGAATTGGAAAGGGGACAATTTATTCAATATTTTTTAGCCATTAAATCGAAAGATTACTCCTATAGAATAGTTGAAAATCTAAATAAATTAATTGATAAGAATAAGAATAAAGGGGTAAAAAAAGATGAAATAAATTTTTTAAATAGATTAAATGTTTTATTTAATAATGAAACTATTAATGTGAAAAATTATAGTATAAAATCAGTAAATCATGAAATTAATATTATACACACAAATAAAAAAGGAACTTCTGGATATGACAATAAAAGACGATATTATTTAAACTCTAAATTCTTTTCCACATGGATATAACACTCAAGAATTATTAAATACTTATAACTTATAATTTTTATTTTTTAATTTCTATATATTAATTTTAGTTTCTATATGATAATTTTAGTTTCTATATATTAATTTTAGTTTCTATATGATAATTTTAATTTCTATATGATAAACCAAGCCATACTACGGTATGGCTTTTTGGTATCCATTTTTTTTCTTCGAGTTCTCATTTTTGTTATAAATAATGTAACATTTCAATATTTTTTATCGAATTATTGCGATTTTATCCAAAAATTGCTATTTATCGATAAAAAATATTGAATTATTACGATTTTATTGAAAAAATAGCTGTTTTATCGATAAAAATATTGATTTTTATATAACATCGAAAAAGTGGCGAAAAACAGCGTTTTTGAAGGGTCTTGCCGATCCGAAGTTATAAAAATATTGATTTTTATATAACTTCGAAAAAGGTGCGAAAAACAGCGTTTTTTGAAGGGTCTGTTGGATCCGAGTAATTTATATACTTCTCCTGGGTACTTTTGATACCTAGGCTCAGGTACTTAGCTAATTATATAGATGTTATGTATAATGTCAATGAATAATTTAAGTACAATAGGAGTTTTATACATGTAGTTTAGAGGCTCAATACCATTTGAAAGAGATGGGTGGTCCACATGTAATATATTGGTAAATATAAACGGTTATAATTCACATTATAATTTATGACCGCGTAATCACTCTTTGTGTTCTTGGCTTCTTCACCTCGTCGATCTGGGATTGGTCGCTCTCGGAGACATTCGTCGCCTGATTCCACCTCTGCTCGTCTTCAGAATCGGAGCTGTCGCTACAGCTGTTAGAGTTCACCTCTGGACCGACCTACGGTTCCGGCGGGCCCTTCACTGGCTCTGCTGACCCCACACCTGGCACTTGTGTAACATGTGACACATGGTATGGGATGCCGTCAACTCACGTTTTTTTATGAATTTTTAATATTTCTTAAATATCTACTATATACTAGATAAAATATTTTTTTGATTAAAAAAATAACGTTTGTAGTTGTTTAGTATATAGGGCTTTACATTTAATATTGGGACGGGCTTCTAAAAATAAATAGATACGATGTCTTGTGTTTGATGCAAGGATTCTTGTAAATAATTCAGATTTTTAATAATAATATCGATAAATAAAAATTCTAAAAAAGCTAATTAACATTAGAACTACGAAGATTTACCATATACCTATTTCTACCAACCGGTCATTTTGGCCGGTTTGTTTGTTTAAGTAGACAAAATAGTAAAATTCTAGAAGTAAAACTATATATTCATAAGATAATTAAATTTAAAGAAAATAAAATATATCTCATTCAACTATTGTAATTATATAACATATGTTTTAATTAGGTTTCAATTTATGTACGACAATTTTTACATATCAAAAGTTTTTAAAAGTACATTTGCCACAGACATATTTTTGGCAGTGAGCATAGATATTTCCGGATTTATTCTCATTGCATAAACTTTTTTGACACGTTTATCGTATGTTCAAATTTTCAGGACTCTTCAAGAGGTTGTTTAAATATTCTAGTTCCGATGAGTCTTCATACTTTCCTGAAAGTTCTTCTGCTAATTGAAACGATTTTTTTTCTTGATAAATTTTCTCTAGTTGTTTCTGAAATAATTGGTTTGTTGGGTATTAGAAATCTTTAATATAATTATTTACTTTTTAAAACATAAATCTTAAATCTTTAATCGTAAATCTTTATTCTTTAATCTGTAATCTTAAATCTGACTCCAGTTAATCAGAAAGGACTTCCAGCATAAATATATAGACAATGAACACAAATTCTTTTATGAAACTTTATTTCAAATTACAAAAATTAACAAGTCAAAAATAATAATAATAATTCAATTCTTGATGACAGAACACAAACACAAATCAATATTTCGTGCGAGTTAACAGATTACAGTAAAGGCTGTGAATCTCCCAAAATGAACGATTATTCTATTGAAATTTAAAATCTAAAAACCTTTTTCTCCATACGGGATACTTTTCTTCCATACGTTTCTTTAATAAAACAATATTTTAAAGGATAAAATAAAATAAATTTGGTATTCACTTTACATCATTACGTAAACTCTTCTTAGGCAAAATTTTCAGCAAATATTTTTGGGCAAACTAAAACTATATTTGCTGCTGTTTATATAGTAATTTTCATCGGCCTTGAAAATTGATAAAATAAAACAAAGACTAAAATATGTATAATTTTTAATTCCAAGTTTTTTTAAACTAAATATTATTTTATTTGAAATTAATAATTTTACCAAAAGAATTATTTAAAATTTTTCTACATTAATTTTTATCAAAAATGTTCACGTGTATCTGCGAAACCCCAACAGGTTATTAATTAAGATTTTTGGGAATAAATCGAAATAATTTGTTTATAATTGAGAAGTTTAGGATTAAAATGAAATACATTGTTATTAATTAGGATTTTTAGGATAAATATTAAATAATTTGTTATTAATTTTGATTTTTAGGAATAAAATTATGTAAATTATATAATATCTCTCCTAAAAATACTAATTAATAACAAATTATATCATTTTATGCCCAAAAATCCTAATTAATAACAAATTATTTCATTTTATTCCTATTTCATTTAAATCCTAATTCCGGGCGTCGAAATGT
>MQRK01094429.1:0-16743 GCA_001938485.1 Girardia tigrina
GTTGCAGAAAGCTATTTGGGCCTTTTTTCATGATTTTAGGTAAAAGTTCATCGATTTATGATACAGGAAACATTTTATTTGAAAAAAAATTAAAAAGTCATATCCCTAATGTATATATAACAATATATTAAACTTTTTAATTATTAAAATAATTTATTTAATTACTCGAAAAAAAACTTCTGTCAACTTTGTACAGATCTTTTTCGTAAAGTATCGCAAGACCTCTCGATTAGATTTTTACGCACTTTTCCAGTGTAGTTACAATAAAGAATTAATTTTCTTCGCTCTTTAAATATAACATATCTTAATTAATAAATTCGACATTTAGATATCGTCTAGTCTTGATCACTTTACGATCTAATTTCAAAATAAACTTTTCTCACATTCTTTCTTAATTAATGACTGCATTTTATATTGGGCATTTAAATCTTTAATTAATTAATTAATTATTCTTATTTATTTGTTCAATAATCTTCTGTAATTAATTTACTTTTTCTCTTTTCTTTTATTTATTTAAACTTTCTTGTTTCCTTTATTTATTTACATAAAAAAATATAATTTAATATTTAAAAACATTAACATTTTCGATTTATGAGTTATTTAAGGTTAAAAAAATATAAAATACAATAATATACATTTTAAAATATTCCCTCCCACCAATCCGCGGATTTATCCGACTAGTATCTACACAGAACTCTGAAATAATCCCGGCATTACGCACTTGAAACGTCCTCAAATCGAAATGGATACCAAAAACAAAATTGACACCAAAGTAGTGTCGAGATTGACAATCAAATTGACTATCAAATACTAATAGCGACTGAGATATTTTCGATGGTGTCCGAGCCGTCTTCAGTACGTAACAAGTATTATATTTTCATAATATGAATCTCTATGTGATATTAGATAAAGATGCTACCTTTGTTGGGGTATCTAGGTAACTTATTAAATTAACAAAAACGAAAATCAAAAGAATGAGTGTTTTTATTTATAAAATATTTATTATTGACGAAATTCTTTTACAATTAAATTTTTCGTGATGCTTATCTTATTTAGTGATTTTAGAGTTTGGATAGAAGGAGAAGAGAGATTCTCTTACTCCAAGTAATTTTAAGTATATAAGAATATAATTTATTAAAATATATAATTTAATGATTGAATTCAATTTTTTCGCACTTTCAGCTCAATCTTAATATTCCGATTCGGTTCAGGTTCAAGTAAGATTTTTTCCTCGATTTTTCTTGGTTGATCCGTATTTATATTCGTTCGCGGATGTCGTGATCGTTCAAAGATCAACGTGATAGTTATTACGAGATTCGGCTCTTGATGGATCCAGGTCCACAATTAATTAAAATCTTAAAAGTTCAATTAGGCCTTTATTCTAAAATAATTTTTCCAACCTTCAAAATAATAATAGTTTTTATTGTTCCCTGATCTTCAAAATCTTCTTTCTTTTATACTTTTTATCTTTTTAATTTGATCCGATTTATTAAATTAAATTTTATTTTATTTTCTAATATAATTTCTCAAAATTTTTAATTTAATAATTTACATTTCCTTTAAACTTTATTTCTATTATTTATATATAATTTATATTTAATAAAATAAAGGAGTAAATACTTCTATTTACTCCAATTAATTAAAACAAAAATTTTATAAAAATACTTTTATTAAATATTATACTCAACATCTTTTAAGTATTTGGAGATTTTTTTAGGTCAATTATAAAATGACGGATCGGAACGAATATCAGAGTAAAGATGGCGAACTCTTTTTACACATGAAAAAGTTTACTGTGTTACCAAAATAGAACTTTGGCATTCAGAAATTTATTTTTACATTTCAAGAAAAACTTATTTGGAAGGAAATTTAAAGCTTATACAGATTATAAAGTACTTATATTTCCGAATCAGTTACACAAGCTTGATAAAAATATAAAATAAAAATTTTATGATAAAAAAAATCTGTCAAATGCGTTGGCATTCGAACATGAAAAACACTCCATTAAATGAATACAGAGTACTATAGAATATGTTTACCAGTTATTTAATAAGTTTCTTTAAATATAGACTAACATTTCATTCAAGTTAAAAAACTTAGTTCTATTTACAAATTAATTTACTAACCATTGTGAGATGATTCGAATTTCAGTTTCAAATCGAAATTGCAGAAAATAGCAAATAAAATATTTCACCAATAAATATTAACATACTTTGAGTTCAACCTTCCCCCCCCCAAAAAAAATAAAAATAATTGCTTTATGTACATTTTAAAACTTGTAGTATTTCCATAATATACTGTTTCGTTCAAAATTGGTCTTTTCTTTGTGATTTGATTTGAATTGTTTAAATAATGCAATTATTTTAAAGTTGACCTTGAACTAAAGATTATATTTGATTAATTTATCAATTAAATGGCTGAAAACGAAGAAATTTTTCTATTTACTTCCGAATCCGTAGGCGAAGGCCATCCGGGTATTTTTAAAATCAATGAATCGATTTCTTCATTGGTTTTATTGTAGATAAAATGTGTGATCAAATTAGCGATGCAATTTTAGATGCACATTTGAAACAAGATCCTTACGCTAAAGTCGCATGCGGTTAATATTAAACAAAAAACGTATTTCGTCTCATTAATTGCAAATTTCCGTTCGTATTTCCAGAAGCTTTCACGAAAACCGGAATGGTTCTAATTGGCGGAGAAATTTCCTCGAACGCCATCGTCAACTATCCCGAAATCGTTCGACACACAATCAAACGAATCGGGTTCGATAGTTCCGAGAAGGGGTTGGACTATCGGACGTGCAATGTACTCGTTGCCATCGAGCAGCAGAGTGTCGATATCGCACAGGGCGTTCATTTGCTGAGGACGGACGACGAGATCGGTGCGGGCGACCAGGTGATCGATTGGGACGTGGTCGATGAGATGATTAATGTATCGTAGGGTCTCATGTTTGGATACGCGACCAACGAGACGCACGAATCGATGCCCATGACGCTGGTGCTGGCGCATAAGTTGAACAAACGTCTGGCTGATTGCAGGAGAAGCGGGCTGCTGAAATGGTTGAGACCCGATACTAAATCTCAGGTATAGTAAAATTATATATGCATATATATATATATATATATATATATATATATCAGGGGTCGGAGATAAATCCCTCGAAAAAAATTTAAATTTCGATCTTAATTACCTCTTAGTTTCTTAACTGAATATAAGTTTTGCAGAACATAGAAATTTACATCCTCAAATATAAAACATGTTGCAGGTAACGAAATCCTCCTATCTATAGAAGCCAGTAATGAACAATGGTCAAGTGATATTAGTTGCACTAAAGAAGTCTTTTTTGGAGAAATGGCGATGTGGTGCCATTGTATTAATCAGAAATAACTTTCCATGGACTTTATTCATTTATTCTTTTGTGGCGAAGTGACGATGTAGCTTGAATATTTGCAACTTTCATTTATATTCAACAATTCACAATATGCTGAAGTTATTTGAAACTTTACCAGTAACAACAGCCACAGCTGAACGATCTTTTTTTAATACACAGAATCAAGATTTACTTACTGTTGGGTTCTTGATCAATATTAGAATTCATAAACACCAAAAATTTATTAATAACACAAATAACAATTATTTAAACAATTTTTCTTGAGGAACTTTTTGTTTTCTTTCGACCAAATTTCTTATACATAAAAATATGGAATTATAAATACTGATAAGCTATTTATTAAAATATGATTTTAGAAATTAAAATTTTTTCATTAATTTTATAGATTAGTATAATATTATTTGATAAAATTTAATTTAAAATCAATATAAAATCAAAATTTATTTTAACCAAACAAAAGAGTTTAACGTATTATTTATTATCAATATTTAAATTTAAAATACAATTTTCATTATTTGAAATACAGGTTACGATTTATAATACACTTGAGGAATTTAAAATACCAAAATATTTTATTTAAGCGATATTTAAATTTATTATTATTTAACAGTATTAATATTATTTAATAATAAATTTATTATTATTTAATAGTGATTCATTAATTATAAAATTTTTAATAGCAGTTTTTATATATTTTATTAATTATTTATCGAATTTTAATTTGCAAAATTTCTAAGTGGTTTTTAAATCTAAATTATCTTTTTTTATTACATCTTTAACAACGAAAATTTCATAAAGTTATTCTTCGAAATAATTTTTTAAAATAAATGCAAAATAATTAAAATTCAATTATTTTTAAAAATAACTCTTTTTTTAATTAATTAAGATATTTAGTTATAACTGTTTTATAACTTTTGATTTTAAATGTTTTTTTCTTTTTTTTAGAGATTATTTACAAAAATTAATTATTCAAAAATTTAATTATTCAAAAAATCCTTCACACTTACAAAGCTCGGCATCAGAGCAGAGATTGAATAACTTACGTATAATTAACATTTACCAGGAATAAAGTGCTTTCTTAGACACTGACAAAATTATAGATACTTTGGCGAAGAACCCAAGAAGACTTATGTTTCCATAATTATTCTATAAATGTATATAATTATATTTCTTATAAAAATTATTAAATGTGGTATTTCGATGTATAATAAATTTTAATATTTTAATAATAATTAATTTAAATTTTTTTAACTTTGAAAATATAAACTCGAATAAAACAAATATTACATATTATGATATCCCCACCCCGAAATATTTTTCTGCGTACGCACCTGTCAGGGATGCCCATTTATAAGGTCAATAGGTGCCGCATCGAGGTTTTATGTTTTAAAGAGCCGCACTTGTGGGCCTCCCATCTCTTTCAAGAATAGGATTGAGCCTATAGGCTCTTTAGATAGTTCACCCAAACCAAAAAGTCTATAAGCTCCCCGATAAGCCTCCTACAGGGACGTCAGCCTTTCGCTTCCGCGCACGCTTTGTCAATCCAGTTAGAAACGACCAGTCATGGATAGTAGTCCCATGATTTTGCATCCCTTTGGCTGTGTACGTGGACTTTACACATCTGCGAAACGGGCATCTGAAGGTTCCTCTCACAGTTAGATGTGTTAGGCCGTAGTCCAGATGGGTTTCTAAAGGACTTGCTTCTAACTCTCCTATCGAAGCAGCATTCGGATCGACGATTGGTACTTGAGTTACGTTGTCTTTTGGTATCGCGTTCAGTGGTTGATTCCCTTCTTCTGATTGTCTGGACTGATTGGTTCTGCTCGGAAAAATTTGGACTAATTGTTCATCTTCAATTTTGTGCGTTTTTTTTAAGAGCCGCACTTAATATACTTGTAGAGATAATTAATACAAGAACAAATGTTATGTAATTTACATTAGGTTATTAGATTTTCTGCAAGGACATAAACCGATACAGTATTCAAAGAAAGCAATTCAAGATTTAAATTTAAAAATAAACATAAACATATGTGAAGAATATTTGGTGTGTGGATGTTTGGTGTAGTGTTTGTATGTTTAAATGTTGTGCGTTGATTTGGGATTGTGCCTCTCCTAATCAGATAGATGATTAATATTTTAATTCTTATTATCGGAAACTAATTTATTCAAATTTAGATTTAATATTCAAATTTTTAATTTATTATTATTGTACATTTTAAATAATTTTATTGATTTTATTTTTGTAAATTTTTAAATAATTAAAATCAAATTAACGTTTTTAAATGATTATAAAAAAGTAATTTTATTTTAACCAATAAAAGTTAAGTTAAATATTTTAAATAAAATAATTCTTTTCAAGTTAGTTCAGATTTTGGATGAGAATTATGAAACATTGAGTGATGAATTTGAGTGAAGGCTTCGTTACAGATTGTCATAAAGGTGATCCAAATTGTGATTGCAATTAATGTTGTTACAAATGTGTGAGTTCTCTTAACAATATATAAAACCAATTCATTTATTACATCTATGACATTGGTAGACTATTTTTCATCAAATCTTTAAAGTTCGGCATGAAATCTGTTTGTCGGGTAGATAGTAATTTGTTAATTGGGAATCATAGTTTGATTTTACAAACTTTAATGTAGAATAGAATACGTGCCGAAAATAGAGAGTAAAAAACAAACAGGTATAATAATTATACAAATAAAAATAATACACAAAAATTCATATAAAAATTTTCAATAAATTTTACACTTCAAAATAATTTTTATTTAAAATAGTGGATAACAAAATCAATAAAAACACATGAAAATAATTTATAAATAACAGTAAAATGAATGATACATATTAAAAATTAATTTAAATTTTTAGATAGACCATCTAAATTCTAAAAAAGGTGACCGGACTTTACGCGGATAATTTATATACCACAATACAACATAATTTAAAAAGTCAATAGAGTCCATATATACTTTTTTTAAAATTTATTTCACAACATAATTTTAAATAAAATACAACAATTTTAGTATAAAGAAGCAATATGCCGTAGATAGCTTAATTTATACACTTCATAGTAATAATTTTGTACAGCGCTCGATAATTGATTGTGTAGATTGATGTAATTGTAATGTAGTATATTAAATTAATAATAAAAAATAAATAAGAAATTTAAAAAATAATGACAAGTTTCTATTAAAATCAGTAATGCCATTAAAAAAATTACATTTTATTTTCGCCATATATTTCGGTGCTTAATATCTTCAGGCTTAATTAACATCCATTTTACTGTATTATATATAGCAAATTGATGATTATGTAACCGTCTTGTGTAATAACTAACAAGTGGAAGCGACTTGTTTGGAAATTAATGGACGGATTAAGTGATTTAATCAATAATGCCTCACAAGTAACTCTTTCCCGATAATTTTTAAAATTAGTTGTTTTCACCTCCGATCTACAAATTTTCATATGTCCAGTAATAATACTACCAACGTTATATACATTGCCACATACATTGGAGAGACGTCTCGTGATCTCTGTAAACGGACTTATGAACATGGACGATTGGGTAATAAATTATTAATAATAATAAATGAAATAATAACTATTATTCAATAAAATTCAACTAAAAAAACTTTTAAGGGCATTTGATACTATATATATATATATATATATATATATATATATATATATAATACATAATAAAAATTATTATTTTCAACTTATTATTATACTACTATTTATATTTTATTAATTAAGGTTACAATTGCATATAAAAACGATAACGGGGGTTTATTACCTTTGTATGTACACACAATCGTCATTTCTGCTCAACACGATGAGAATGTCACACAAGAAAAATTGAAAGCTGATTTGATGCAACATGTCATCAATAATGTAATCGATAGCAAAATGTTAACTCCAAATACGATTTATCATCTTAATCCTTCTGGAAAATTTGTTATTGGCGGACCTCAAAGTGACGCTGGGCTCACTGGTCGGAAAATTATAGTAGATACATATGGGGGTTGGGGTGCCCATGGAGGAGGCGCTTTTTCGGGAAAGGATGCTACTAAAGTGGATAGATCAGCAGCTTATGCTGCACGATGGGTGGCAAAATCTTTAGTTAAGCATGAATTATGCAAACGAGTGTTAGTACAAGTAAATGAATAATAATTGAATTTCGATTGTTATTCAATTCTTAGTTGTCTTATGCAATTGGCATCGCCGCTCCTCTATCGGTTTTTGTATACAGTTACAATTCTGGCGTGAAATCTGATACAGAGTTGTTGGAAATTGTCAATCAGAATTTCGATTTGAGACCTGGTGCAATTATAAGGTGAGATATTGATTACTATAAATGAAACTTGACCTACAATGATACACTCGAACAAATGTTTTTGCTTTCATTTGATAGATAAGATTCATATTAGCGATAAGACAACTGTTGTGTGTAATGAAAGTAACTTAAAGTGTTATTATTATTATATTAGGAGGGCTTTGTTGGAACAGAATCTCCGTTAATCAACAAGAGAATTGACAGAGGATTCAAACATTGCAATCACCTGTACCACAATCTCGTCAAATCTTTGAAAGTCAGTAAAAAGGTCAAAAATACATCAATATTAGAGGATAGAATAAAGCAGATCGATTGTCGATAACCGCAAATGTTCTCATACAATAAAATTGAATCTTTTTAAACAGTATAAGAACAGATAATAACACAAAATATCGTTTATTAAAGACAATGGATTGACAAGGATGAACAGTCTCTATCAGATCCTTAACCAAAAATTCACGGGAAGTGAATCATAAAACTTATCTTATCGAAAATTCTTTTAAACTAAAAAAAGACCCATTATATATGACGAGTGAGCTGAATTTTCGACTTTGAAAGTTTCTGTTTTAGTTTTTTGAATCGTAATTATTATAATTTAACTTTTATTTTTTTGAATTCTGTGTTGATTTAACAGTCAGTCAGTTAAATCGGCTTCTAGAACCTTTCGGTAAAGGCGCTGTACAGACAGATCCGTCTCAATGTGCACTATGCAGAGTTATTTTAACTTTACGCGGATTCAATCACTGTTCCCAACTATTTCTCATTTTACCAGCATATATATGATCATAGTAAACTTTGAGCTTGACCGACAAACCGTGAATCAGATGATAACGAAATTTCGCAAATTTAACCTAAATTGATTTTTAGAAATAAAAAATTAGTAAATAAGTGATAGAAATCGACAGTTATCAAATAAATTAGTATTTTCATAAAAACTCTCACGAAATTCCTTGAAGGAATCGTCAAAATCGCCATTATTCGAAATCAGTGTTAATTTAACCATGCAACGACTGTACGGTTTTCAATCGATTTCATTGGATTCCGTGCGTCTATCGACAAAGGCGCTGTACCGACAAAATTGTATTGATGTGGGCTATTCAGATTGAACCCGTCCTTAAATGGATTCATTCTGGTTCGTCCGCAATTTCACATTAAAAAGTGTGACCAACAAACAAATAAACACACTTTTTACACAAATATATAAAAAAGAAAAAAAATATGTTAAAGATAAAATTTGCTTAATTAAATTGACAAATAAAGTGCCGTTAAGAGAAAAACGATTTTGATAATAAATTTACTAATTTTTATGACAATTGACAACAATAAAAAATGTTTAAATTTAGAAAAAAATGAGTAACGATTAAAGAAATTGGTAAATGCGCGTTGAAAATATCAGTCACATTGTAAATAAATGATCATCATTTTTGCTATTGGTATTTCGTGATCAATATTAATAAAATAATATGCATTATCAAATCCGATTAAATCACGAACATTTTTTCTTCATGTAATGCGTAGATTCCGTATTAGATCTATTTATGTCCGATGTTTCAAAAAGCAAGATGATGGCCTCCTTACTAGCGTTGAAATGCCATCAGCGTCCGGTAAACTGTTTATTTGTATTTCATTTCTTTCGGCTGTCTCCCGAGACATCCATCAAATCCTTATGTCGGTCTCAGAACATTACCGATTCGTTAAATTGGCGCTAAAAGTAAATAATCTCGTCAGAGTGGTATCAGAAAATTATCGATCTATAAGAACGGTACCAGAATACAATCGGATAATAACAATGGTAACGGGAGATTCTCTATTGATTTCAATGATGTCAGAAAATCCTGCGCTCACGTTAATGGTATCAGAAGTAAAGAATAGTTGGACCATCCTTTTCTCACCACTACGGAGTACACAGACATGGATTTATCAAGCACCGTCCGAAACCCAATAGTTCTGGGACCAGATGAACATTTTCATGACGATCTGTGAACTACATTCTAAATGTGATCCATATGACACTCATAAAGTAGTTTTATTTTCGATTTCGTAAGTGCACTTTTGTTTAATGACGTTTATGCTTCTCAATTTAGTCATCTTCATTTTTATTAATGAAATTTATTCATTTCACATATTTTCTGGGGGGCATTCTTTCATCATTATTTGTTATCTTTATTATCTACCCCTCAGTCACAGTACCAAGGAGCTCTGTCCGATTTTTTTTATTATATTCTGGTTCCACAAGCGATCATCGACGGCAATATAAAGTCAAAAATTTATCCCGTTATCTGCTTGCATAACAAATCACAGAGTTGCATTCATAAACCGCTCATTATTTTAATATAAAAAGTTACCTCTTCGATAACTTCAAAATTCACAATTCGGACACAGAACCAGGCTTCAAGTCAATTCATCGAGGTCATCATTAGAAATCAAGTGGGTTATTCGGTTTGGTTATGTTATGACATGAAGCCCTTGCGATCAAATCTAGAACTAGGTGACTACCGAATTGACGAAGGATCTCAGATTTCTGCTTACCCAAGACTGCTAGGAAAAATGGACGCTCCCCTCCAGACTGAAGAAACGACTCATGTCATCTCACTCCGATCCACACCACCACCGTATTTTTTGGATAAGGCAGTGGAATTGCGTTTTAAGTATCAACACATCACTTCACAAGAGTCTCTATTCCATCACACCCTGGTAAGTCTTCCAGCCGAATTGATCCAATCCATCCCACCACAATTATCAGATATCGCAAAGATGAAGGAACAATACAACGAATTGAAGTTTCAATTACTGCTGTCTTTCAATCGAGCTTCGAGGAAATCTTCACCAAATATACTACTGGCAAAATTAATCTAGACAGTTTTATTTTTAAAACTTTTGGAACAAAAACTAAGTCCAGAATTAATTGATATGACATTTACGATTTAATTTTAATTATCTTTAAATTAAATACTAAATTAAATTAAATATTTAAAATATTTCTCAGAAATTTGATTTTTATATTTTTTACATAGTATTTAATGGAAAAATTAAATTGGACACCTCTGATATTATTTTACCTTTTGGAGAATTTTCGAAATTTTAGTTTTTTAAATTATACTACGATAATATCAAAAATGAAGTGAAGAGATTATCAGAATCCGGATATTCTATAAGGAGAATTGTAATCAAAATGAATATCCCTAAATCTAGTGTAAGATTTATATTGACTCATAGATATAAGAATATTAAAATGAAATAGGGCCAAAAGAAGATTATCAACAAGAGGCGAAATTTACAAATTGAAAGAATGTAACTTATATTGAAGGAAGAATAAGTAACCATTTTAATAGTAATTAGAGATTTAGCTCTAAAAATAAAATGTAGTAATTTAAATAGCTGGTATTTATCGGGACAAGCACCGTCAGGTAATTAGTTTAAATGTAAAGCAAAACATATTTAAGTGGCTTGAAAAGGCGAAACTGGAGCTATGCTTTCTTCAGTGACGAAAAAATGTTCTCTCTGGATAACGTAAATAATTTTAAGTAATAAATATAAGTAATTTCATTAATATATATCATAACAGCTGTACATATAGACCACCAAAGTTACAAATTCAAAGAAAACGCAGGCAATGGGGAGACGGAAAAGTTATGTTTTGGAGATGTGCAATTTCAAATGTTCTATGTTTGTTACGCAAGGTCCAAAACTTTATCGATCTCCACATTATATATAAATTTTTAGTAGGTATCTTGCACCACTCATAAAGTTAGACAGTAATGGTATTTAAAAAACAGTAATCATTTTTAGTTCAAGGCAATAGTAGAATTCTATACTGCTAAAATTGTTTAAATTTGGATAATAAATGAAAATACGTTTATCCGTTTTTGAGTGGCCCGTGAACTCCCCTGACTTAAATTTATTTGAAAACATTTAGAAATTAATTTCAGATTTAATTTATTCAGAGGAACAGCCGTAAAATGTAAAAGAATTAATTAAAAAGGTCCATGATGCAATTTTGACAATTAACTCTTCGAAGAGAGATTATTAAATCTATTTTTGACCATTATTCGAAACGGTTAATAAAATAGTTATTTCATCGTTTAAATACTGTCGAATATAGTTTGATGTCTTTTTGAATATTTTATTGTAAGTTTCCAATTTATTTTTTCCATTAAATATTATGTAAAACGTAAAAAATCAAATTTCTGATAAATATTTTAAGTAGTTAATTTAATTTATTGTTGTCCTAAAAGTTCCCGGTCAATAATGAAAATACAATTTTTTTCAAATTTCTTTTTGGCATTATTTATTTGATATTGATATATATATATATATATATATATATCGATTTATTTATAGCATTATATGGACTACAAGATTACAAAGCTTGAAATCCGTGTGTTGCTGCGTCACTATTGGAAAAAGGCTTGACAGCACGAGATGCTGCCAAGGCAATTTGCAAAGTTGAAGGTACACAAACGGTCGGAAAAAGTACGGCAATTGATTGGTTTAAGCGTTTCAATAAAGGCAACTTTTACTTGAATGATAGTCCTCGTTCTGAACGACCAACAAAATTGGATAACGATGACTTATAAGCAGAGTTGGACACGAAGCCTTCGTCAAGCACTCCCCATTTGGTATTTAAGTTTGGAGTTGGCAAGTCAACCATACATTGGCATTTGAAGCAGCTCGACTTTGTGCAAAAGATCCACGGTTAATGGATTTTTGCGTCAAGATCCACACGAACTCACCAAAGCACAGGCCGATAAAAGAGTCCGCATTTGTCGACAACTGCTACAGAATCCACGAGATGACCGCTTTTGGAAACGAATTGTGACGTCGGACGAGATGTGTGTCTACTTTGTCAACCACAACCAAGATAAGCGACGGGTTGAACAGGGTCAAGCAACATTTCTTGAAAGGCCGCTGATTCGAAGCATTCGATGAAGTTGAACAAGCATGTCAATAGTTCTTCAATTCGAAGCAGCCGGAATGGTACTTTGACCAGAACCGAAAGCTTGCAGACTGTTGGCAGAAAGTAGTCGAAAACGACGGACTGTACTTCGAAGATTAATTGTTATTTATTTGTACAAAAAATTTTATTTTTCATTCTTGACCGGGAACTTTTAGGGTAACCTAATAGTATTTAATTTAAAGATAATTATAATTAAATTGCAAATCGCATCTCAATTAATTCTGAACTTAGTTTTTGTACTAAATATTTTAAAAATAAAGTTATCCAGATTAATTTTATCAGTAGTATATTTCACATATCAGTCTTTATGACTATGCACGGATCTTCAGCACTTGAGTTAGCCTCAATTTTTGAAGCCGAAACAATTTTCTTGGCTTGAACAAGTGCAATATGACTGTCATGAGAATGCGCGTTGATTTCTTTTATAATAATTTCATAAATATTTGTATGAATTCTAGCTTTGCAAATCAAACGCTTCTCATAACGCCAAAACTGAATTGTATTCATACACGTTTCTATCATACACATACACATAGCCATTTTGTTCATACTTAATTTTTTATCTTTGTGAATTAATGTATTGGTCCATAAATATTTATTTCAATGAAAAAATCTGTTTTTCAAGCAAGTTATCGTGGAACGTCAAAACATCGTGTAAATAGTGGTTATGCCACTTTCATTATTATCAAATTCAGTACTCATAATTTAACACCACAATCTTTATTTCTATAAACAATATTTAAACCAATTTTTTGTTAATTGAATTATTTCGCCCAAAATTAATCGATTCAATTTTGAAATTTTTCTAAATTTTAAACTTTAAAATCATTTTAACATTTTTACGAAATTTTATCATAAAAACTAATTAATTTAAATTTACTATAAGTCTTATTAAAAAAAATTATTTCTTAAAATATTACAAAGTTTAATCTGTTAATTATCTATTTTAAAATTTATGTAAACTTATTTCATAACTTTTATTAAAATATATTGATTGTTATGACTAATATATTTACTTAAGTTATATTTTAAATAAGTTTTTAATTTTTATGATATTTTTTCTTTACTTTTTAATTTTTAATTTACTTTTTTTAAATTTTCAAATTAAAATAATATCATACCAAAATTTTTTTTGGTGTACAAGCTTTTATAATTTGTCATATGTTTGCGGTTCTGTATCTATTTCACCCACTTCCCACATTGTTTTGACTGAATCATCAAAGCCTACTAGGCGAAAAGCCCGCTTTCTATTTGCCTTTAGATGTAGCGAATTTCAAAGCCTACTACTGAGGAAAACATGAGAACGACACTTTAATTACTTTTTGTGGCAAAACTAAAGGCGGTAGATGAGCAGTGACAGTGAAAAAGTGTATTATCGCCTAGAATATATCAGTCCTAAAAGTTTCATGTTGCTAGATGAACGGGAAGTGGGTGAATTTTCGATCGCAAGATTTGATGCATCCAGACAGACAAACAAATGAAACGTAATAAAAGCTTGTAAAAAATAAACTATTTTGGCGAAATGCAAATTTAAACTAACCCCTCATACATTGAAAATAAAAACGTCGAAAAAAATGACGTCATAAAATGACATCGAAAAAATTGGACGGATTTCTTTTGGCTCGGTCTATTAAAAGAGCTACTAATTTTTTCGTTTAAAATCACATATTTCTTTTTACTCCTAATGGTTTCACCATTCGTCAACATAAGGAATTTTTGAAAACACGATCTTTCTTCAAATTTAACTTTCTGCATAAAATTAAAATTTTAATTAAAAAGGTAATTGTGTTAAAATGAAAATGGAAAATAAAATGGACATTTAATAAAAGATGAAATTTCGTGTCATGAATATGGGGAATTCTGAATTCGAACCCAATAACGAGTAAGTTAATTTTCATTTTCGGCGATCAAAATAATAATTTAAATATTTAGAAATTTCATTAATTTATTTATTCATTCATTCATTTAATCATTATTTAATAATGTATCATTTCATTTACTGTTTTATTAAACCTTTTTTTCGATGTTTTAACGTTTCTATATTTTATTTTTCGACGTTTTAACGTGGTACCCAAATTATATTTTTACTAAAATTCTAAAATAATTTCTTAAAAAAATATAAAAAAATCCTGCGGCCAGTTGTCCTACTCCGAAAAGAATAAACATTTTTTAAACTTATTTATTATTTAAAGTTATTATTTTTTCGTTACCTTTTAATTGTTTAAGTTTTATCATTGACTTTTGTTTTCATTTAAATATGTTTTAAGAGATCTGAAATTGCGAGAACCAATTTTTGAAAGAACTGCTTCATATGGTCATTTTGGCCGAGAGGAATTTCCATGGGAAATGCCGAAGGATTTAAAATTCAGTTGATTGGAAATCTAATTACACTTTTATATTGAGATTATATTTTAATAAATCACCCGTGAATGTTAATTTTTGTTATTAAAAATTCGTTGTAAAATTCATGAAATTTTTATTTTCGGAGTGTTTTGTCGTATTGTCGATTTGTTTTATTTACTTATGTCAAAAAGATTTTTTTCTATTAGTATCATATTTGTAGGCTGACATCATTTATACAAAGGAAAGAAGTTTTACAGATTGTCGGAACTAATAATTTAATGGAAAAATATCACTTAAAGTGACAGTTTTAGTTGTATGAATAATTATATAATGTACGCATCCTTTTGATATTTAAAAACAGTCTTTCTGATATTAATTTACTGTTTCCAGGTTAGTTATTATTTTTGTAGTGAACTGTTATGTGGGTTATAAGGGTTCTGGAAATTTCGTTAAAATTGTGGTATAGATTCAAACGATCGTTATTTTTTTCAGTTAAGTTTTTTCAATATAGGTTATTCGTTCTCTCATCTGGTTGTTGGATAGAACTGTCTCGAAAAATGATCATATTTCATTTCAGTACGGAATTTTTTAAAATAGAAACGTTTAGTAAATGTTATTGTCATAATAAAAAATCATAAATTACTCTAAATTAACAGTCCGGTGTTTGGAATCAGGTAGTGACTTTTTAATTTTAATTGTGTTTTATACAATATTAAAACACTTTTATGTAAGACTAGAAAAGCATATGATATGGCAATTTTAATATAATATATATTTTTTAATATATATTTTAGCTTATTCACCTTACTAAAAGCGTGAAGGTAAATTATGAAAGTCAAAAATTCATTTCATTGTAATAATTCTCCCATGGTCAAAAACGTGAGTCACCTTTTTCAGTTGCCTGGAAACTTTATCATTATTGACTAAATCGTGATATAGATGTAGCTGATTCTAAAGTAAAAAAATTTTAACCTCTACTTTCGTAATAGCATTCTAATCGATTTGTTCATTACTGTTCTCATTTCAAGATAATATATAATATATATTCTCATTTGCAGATAATATATAAAAAATATTTGGAATGACCAAAATTCAATAAAATGTAATTGTAATCATAAGGTTATCTGTAAATAATCTTGAAAATCAAAATATCATCCAAATATACGACTGCTTCTTTCCAATTCAAATCTCCCAAAACTTTCATCATTAGCTCCTGAAAAGTTGCTGGGGCCGCATCAATTCCAAAAGGCATTCTCTTGAAAAAGTATTGGCCGTACTTTGTTGAGAATCCGTCTTAATCTTTGATTCATCTTCTAATTCTACTTGATGGTAAGCGTTTCCCAAATTGATAGTACTAAAGTATTATGCCCCATTTAGTGTATTCAACATATCGTCTACATTTGGCATTGGAAACGCTGGTCGGACGGTTGTTTTATTTAAGTGACGAAAATCTACACATACTCGAATATCTTGCTTTTCTTTTTTCCACACATATACTAAAGGAAAGTTCTAAGGTGAACTACACTTTTCGATAATATCGTTTTCTTCAAAGTGTTTTATAATATCCTCTAGTTTCTCTCCAAAATGTTTTAGTTGTCTATATGAGGGGTTAATTTTAATTTTTTATCTCGCCTGAATAGTTTATTATTTTTTAATTTAAAGGGTAAAATATTTTTATATTAATTTGCTTGTTAAATATTTTTAAAAATT
>MQRK01094524.1:0-10194 GCA_001938485.1 Girardia tigrina
TTTTTTACTTTTTTAGTGCAAAGCTATTGTTAAGTACAGAAGCAAACGTTTCCTATATTTGCTCCAGGTACTACAGAGCACCAGAGCTAATATTTGGAGCCACTAATTATTCTGTTTTGATTGGTAATGTTTTACTAATGAAAAACATGGCATAAATTATTTTATCAAAGATGTATGGTCTGTTGGTTGTGTAATAGCAGAAATGTTGCTTAACAAACCAATCTTTCCGGGAGAAACATCTCTTGATCAGATAGTGGAAATTATTAAAATTCTGGGTACTCCATCCAAAGAAGAAATCGAGCACATGAATGATAGCTATAAGTCTTATAATTTACCATTGGTTGATCCTTGTGTATTTTCTAGAGTTATGAATAAAAAGGAATATTACAACCTTAATTACTTTTACTTTTCAGCTTTTTTCAAATCCAGAAATAACAAATGATATTCTTAATCTGTTGATGCATATGTTTGAATACAGTCCCCTAAAAAGAATATCTGCAATAAAAGCATTATCACACAAATGTTTTGATGATTTGAGAAACCCTAATTTTAAACTTGATAGTAAATATTCTATTCCTCCTCTATTCGACTTCTCTCCAGTCGGTAATTAGTGATACATTTAATTTTTCTGTTCTTAATGATAAATCAAATTTACTTATTGAACAAAACTTAAAATGCTTAATTATAAAATAATGACGATTATTATTAATAATTATTTTATTATTTTATTATTATTTTCATTATTAATGTTGTATTATTTTTAACTCTCGTTGTGGAGGTAAGTTATATTCGTTGTCTTCTGTTACAATTAGCTACAGAAATTGCATATAAATAATTTAGCTCTGACAAAGTTTCATATATTTTAAAAAATGGGCTTTTCATCTGTAATTCTAGCGGAGGTAAGCAATGGCTTCAGCATGATCAGCCAACTCAGTTAGTTGTTCGTCAATTTAGCATCGAAAAGAAGGTGATGTTTTGAGTTTTGTGGGATTATGAGTGACTTGTACACTGAGAACTTGTTCCTGATGGTAGCCTATATGCTCAATGATTACCCCGATTTCATGATGCTTTGAGCACTCGCTACCCAGGACTGTTGAATCTTGGTATAGCAATCATACAGCATGACAATGATCCAGCTGATCCAATGACATCACGAAGGGGAAGCAGAAATTCAGGAACTGCAAAGCATCGAAGTTATTCTCCACCAAGCGTATAGCCCGGAGCTTGCCTCTTTTGATTATCATCTGTTTGGGTTTTTTATTGCTTTGGGTCTCTCTCATACCAAGGTAGACGCTTTGGTTCAGAGAAAGAGGTCAAAAATGGAATCGCCGATTTTTTGTCTTTAAAAAACCTGTATGGTATCGCCATGGGATTGAGCAATTGGCAAAAAGATGGCTTTGTATCATTGAAAATGATGGACTTTATTTTGAAGAATAATATAATCACTGTCACAAAAATTTGTGTAAATATAATAGTCCAATAAAAAATGAATAACTTTTGACTTAATATGGTATTAATACAATGGTTTTTTTCATATGTTTAAAGTGATTTTTCTTTCATTACATCTATCATTTTAAAAGACTCGTCATGATCAATATTTCCTGCACGAATGTGATATTCTATTCTTTTGTTATTGATTCATCATTTGCATAGATTTTTGTGTAACTATGCATTGTATAAAATTGGTCACAATTCTAAGCAAAAACATTGGAACCTTCTTTTTCTCTGACAAAAATGTGACCATAACCAATAAATTTTTTAGAATTATCATCAACGCTCAATTGTGGCCATGGAAACGCTACTGGTGTGGATGGAAGCATTATCGTGTAAAAATAGATATCACATACTTCTGCCTTCCTTGCTTGCTGCACGATGTTGGAGTAGTAAGACTATTGATCTTCACGCCGTATTCAGCAAGGTCAGTCAAAATAATGTCATTTGCGTCCCAAAACACAGTCAGCATGGGAGCCTTTAGGTGGCAAATTGAGGACCGCATTTTCAGTGAGCTGCCTTCTCCTGGCAGTTTCCATTCTTCTGACTGTCTTTTAGGTTCGTAGTCATAAAGTGATGATATTAACAATGAAATGGTCTCCAAAGCTTGTCCTGATCTGCATATTCTCCAAGCAGTATATCCAACGTTGTTTTCGCATCTCCATTATTAAGAAGCGTGGCACAAAACGGTAATATAGTTTTCGAATATTATTTTTATTGAGGAGAGTATGTAGAGTGCCTTTGCTCATATTAAGACGGATTGTGAGCTCTCTCGTCGTTATTCTTCTCTCGTTTGGCACGATTGTCTGCAGCTTTTGTGTTATTTTTTCATCAATTTCCGAGGGTCTACCAGATCTCTTTTCGTTCACAATAGAGGTTCTACCACTCTGAAAGTAATTGAACCAACAGAATTTTTTTGCTGTGGATGGACACTCTTGTTGGTACAGCTTTCAGTTCAGAAAGAACATCTTCTCAATTTTTTCCTTTCAGAAAGAGAAAGCGAATAACACTACAGTATTGAATAGTTTCCAGTGGCATTTTTTCGATTATTCGCAAAAATCAACTTAACAATAATTGATTATTAAAATAAAATACATTTTCTTAGCCTATATATATTGAAGTTTAAATATGTATGTATTAATTTATTTTATTATTATTATTTTAATATTAGTCTCATGAATTATTGGGCGCATCACGTACTAAAGTTGCTCACAAAGATGAATGTTAAGTGCAATCAAGGAAAACATATATTACCCATAATAAAGAGTAATACATAGAGTAAATAATACTTACTCTGGCAAAGAGCTTAAAGATAAAAAGAAAAAATATTCGAACAATAACTAAATATATAGATAGCATCGGTACCCGGACAAAAGTGCCAATCATAAAACATTAAAAAAATTTTAATTTAAAAATTAATAAATTTTTATGTTCATTTGGGTTGGAGATATTTGGAATCGAGCAATTTTAACTTCTTCGGACACCTAAAGAAGCATTTGAGAGGCATCTAGTTTGGATCCAAAGACGGTTTGAAGGTTTCCTTGGAAAATTTCTTCACTATATGCCCCCAATAATTTTTCGAAAAAGATGTTTTTTGAGTTGATTATTGGTTGTTGGAAGTGTGTGGAGCAAAATAGACTTCATGTTGAATATTTATACCTACATTCGTTAACCTTGTTGTGTTATGAAAATGGCCCTTTTTGGAATTCGTTTTCTGTACCAGACCATCATATTTAATGACTGATTTATTAATAACAAATGTAGGATTATTAATTAATACAATAAAATAATTTTCGGAAAACTAGTTATTCCTCAAGCAGCATTGACAGTTTAAAATTATTTCTAATTGTTAGATGTTTTTGAAATATCCTTGGAATTAAAGTTACAAGTTATTTCCGGCATTAAAATTTTATTATAATACAAAAAAATGTTTAAAGCTAATATTTAAAAAAACTTTTTTTGAGACACAATTTGTTTTATAAATCTTAAACCGGTATAAATAAAAATACATCCAAGATCAAAGATCCTTGTTCCTGCGGAGAGTCTCCGGTGGAAAGAGTGGCCAACAGTCTCGACGTCGAGCGGGAACCCCGTATTTTAATATATTAATATTAATATTTGATTTTATTTTAAATTTTTAAATCTTGTTTTTAATAAATTTTATCAATTTTAAATTACGATAACATTTTAAAATATTTAATCGTTTTGTTTAATTTTATTAATTTTTAAAAATCATTACACATTTAAAAATTCTGCATTTTAATTTGTATATTAAACTATGTATATTAGCATTTTAAACTATCTCAAAACTTTCTTAATTCTTAACAGTTTAATTAGATCTTATTAATTTTTAAAATTTCTTTGACAAACTTTACATATTTAAATATATCTAAATTTTAATTTGTTTTTATTTAATTTAACTTTAATTGAAAAATTTTCCTAATATTTCTTAATTCCTAACACTAATATTTTACGATTATGTAAAAAATAATACCGCCAAAAGAACTTTAGCAGATGCAAGACAACATCGATTTGCACTTGTTAATGCTACTCAAAATATATAATTGATAAATATATTAGGATTTTTATATTATCTTTAATTTTAGAATTAAGCAATGTGGATGAAGCAACAAAAAATTGTTTGATTCCACGAAATCATTAATTATTTTAATCCATCAATCTACGAAGACTTTTGTGTTATTATTTATGTCTTTATAGTGTTAAACTATGAAAACTCTTTAATGATTGGTGATACGTGTCGACGTATTGCCGTAAGCATTTGACTATCTAATGTAGCATAAATAAACACAAAATAATGTTTATTGAGTAAATGTAGGATGATAAACTACAATTTCAAATTTGGAATAAATATATTTGTTGGGTCCTAGTTGTGTTTAATTTCATTAATTTTTGTTATTAATTGTTCATTATTGGTTTTAAAAGAATCTCAAATGTATCGTATCGCATAATAATCTAATGTATCATATATGTAATATATATAATTATTTTTATCATCTTTAAACCAATCCAGATGTCTTGGATATTATGTAAAATATGCAGAACATTCATATACTTTGTGTTTTGTTCGAAATGTTTTTGCGAGTTTCTTTCTTTGTGTACAGGTTTACGTCTAGTGACAGTGGTCCAATTATCTTGTTTATTTACCGTGGTATATGCTGCCACTGTTTCCTCACTTTCATTTTACATAGTTCGTACATATTGGTAACTACGCTTTTTTATATCTTTGGATTCAGTTGTTCCTCTTAATTTTAATTCTTTTTTGATTTCATAACTGTCAACCATATTTAAACAGGAAATGTTGAGTAGTTTCTTTTTAGACAATAGGTAAACGATAAACCTTAAACCCAGGAGGCAACCAGAACATTTAGCAAACTTTAACAAGTTTCGAGATAAAAATCGCATTATCAGGTCAATTCACACCATGTATTAAACAAGACTTTACAATAATTAAAAAAAACATTTTACCAATAAATCATTGGATTAAAATGAATTTATTTCATTTTTCTTAAAAATTAAGTATGTTAGAAGACAAAGATTCTACTCTAAAAAATATTTATTTAACTAACATACATAGTTTATATACTAACTATAAGGAGAGTCAAAGGTTAACTCTGTTCTCAACTCGGTAATAGTTATATAATACAAATTTATAAATATTCTAAATTTGTAGATTGCGCAATATTTTAATTAATTAATTTTGATTTAATTTTGTAATATCTCACTTCTCCCTCATTTAAAGGGTTTCAAGCACTCCATATTCCTCACCAATAATTTTCCGTTTTTATATTGTAATCCACAGCTTCTGTCATGACGCTTTTTATGAATTTTCATCGGTCCCTCGTAACGTTTATCATCTTTATTACTTCTGTTTTCCACTTTAACTAGAACATGTTCTCCAACATTAAATTCTCTATTTCCCCGTTTACTATTATTATATCTAATTTTACTTTAATTTTGTCTAACGGTATTTAAAATATCTTCATGATTTCTTTGTATCACTTTATTACTATTCCATTGCCTATGTCGTGTTCTCTTCTCTCGACAATATTTTCGTGGACTCAGAGCCCCTTTTTTGTTTTCTTATATATATATTATCTCTCGATAACTTTTGTTACTTAAGGAAACAGACGCGCCTCCTCCGCGCACATCAACGAGTTGTGTGTGCTACGGAGCGCATTCGAGTTCTAACCAGTAACAGGTATGGCCCGACTGGTGGTCTCAGCGCCCGAGAGGTCGATATTATTTTTCATGATTATTTAAAGAGTTTAGTTTTAATTACATCGAACGAAGAGAGCCTCAAGGAGATAAGCGACGATCGGATCACGTGTCCCTATACATACTGTGGCCGATCTGTTTCTGTAGGAATGTCTTTTTTGCAGTTGAAGCATTTGATTTCTTCTTTCTGATTCCACAACTCTGAATTGGCATAATATTTTCTCTGATTTGAAGTGTTTCTCGAGAAGTTATTTGCCGGTATATTCTGAAAGTTTCTTTTCAATTGATTACTGCTACTTCGTTGTCTTCTAGAACATATTGCATTTTCTTCACAATACTTTTGATGTCTTCAATTTTCGTCGCGTCCCGCATTTTTAACTCTTTCTTTGTTTTATTATTTTTCACACAATGGACTATGAAATAGGACGTCATTTCCTCTTTATTCCATTTGTGAGACAACAGTTTGTCCACCATTATATCGATCTTCTGAAAGAACAGTGCAGCTGAATCATTGTCTTTTTCATAATTTTATAGATTCATCAAGACCTGAATCAATGAAAATGGTTTCTCGAAAGCCGCTTTCAACCTTTTATCGAAATTGGTGATCTCCGGATCCACAGCTTCATATATTGAAATTAGATCTTTGGCCAACATTTCTTTGACAAATAAATTTTCGATGTCTCCTTCAATTTTGGAAATTTCGAAGAATCTATTATAGTCCGTAATAAATTCGATGATATCTTGTTGTCCATTGAACTCTTCCGGAATCATGTGATTGAGGAAATTTGCGTAGGTTGCCATGTTAGAAGACAAAGATTCTACTCTAAAATATATTTATTAAACTAACATACAAGCATACATACATAGTTTATATACTAAATAAAAGGAGAGTCAAAGGTTAACTCTGTTCTCGACCCGGTAATAGATATATAATACAAATTTAGAAATATTCTAAATTTGTTGATTATGCAATATTTTATTTGATTAATTTTAATTTAATTCTGTAATATCTCACAAATTAAAAATACACTAAACCCAAACAATTCCATTCTCGCTAATCAACCATTGGCTCACGTCGATTGCCCTTTGAGAAAACAGTATGCTTACTCTATCTTTCCGTATTTTAACGGATACCGGAGACATATTATAAATATAACAATTCACAACAATCAAAAACTAATCTTTGAGATGAAACTTCTCAGACTAATGCAATCCACTCAATTTTAGCCTTCATATTAAACCCAAAACAACCTGAAATCTCATCGATGCAATTCGACTTAAATGTCTGACCAAATGGAAAGTTACTGATCATTGTCCTTTGGTTATCGTGGAAATGTTGAAATTTCTCGTACGATGACAGTTATAAAATACAGAGTCATAAAAACACATGAAATCGATACTTCAAATATGTTTAATATAATTTTTTGAATAAAAAGAAATATAATAAATGTTTTAATTAAGGTATGTGTCTCTGTATAAAGCCATAGAATTACATTGAATGAAGTGAACATTATCTTTAGTCTATTCATTGTATTTAAAACTACAATAATATACATTGTATTTGTTAGAATTAATGAGTAAAAGTGTTTGTTGATAGATCGTCGAATGCCACTGATTTATCGTACAAAATTTAGGTAACTTGTTATGTTATGTACAAAGGTTACTTAAGAGTATTTGTTAGCACTTTTTTCATTTATTCATTTATTTTAAACAATGTCAAATAAATTCAGCTATTTCACGAATTTGGGTTTGATAAACAATACGGATCCATTGTCTATTGATGTAGCCAATTTGCTGGATGAAACAGATTCCTTAAAATCATATCGGAATAAATTTTGTTTTCCTACTGAAAATGATAAACCCGTTATTTATATGAATGGAAACTCATTAGGTTTAATGCCTAAAGATTCTAAACGAGCAGTGTGTGAACAAATGGATAAATGGGCTAACAGAGGAGGAGAAGGCCATGTTGAAGAACCCTTACCATGGTTAACATGTGATGAATACTTAGTTGAAGATATGTCAGATATTGTTGGAGCTAAACCGAACGAAGTTGCACTGATGAGTCAATTGTCTGTAAATTTACATTTGATGTTGGTTCCATTTTATAAACCGACGAAAAAAAGATATAAAATTCTCTGTGAACACAAACCATTTCCATCTGATCATTTTATATTCGAATCTCAAATCGAATGGCATGGATACAACCCAAAAGAAGGCTTGGTTACTCTACGTTCGAAAAAAGATGAATTTTTATATGATACAGATGATATAATAGAATTTATAGAAAAAAACGGACATGATATAGCTTTAATTTGTTTAAGTGGCGTTCATTACTTAACCGGACAATATTTTGACATAAAACGGATAACAAATTGTGGACAAAAGATGGGATGCATCGTAGGATGGGACCTCGCTCACACTGTAGGAAATTTACCGGTAAAGTTACATGAATGGAATGTGGATTTTGCTGTTTGGTGTTCTTATAAATATTTAAATAGTGGAGCGGGAGGGATTGGGGGAATATTTGTCCATGAAAATCATTTACAAAATGAAACGCTTCCTTATTTTAAAGGATGGTGGGGTCACCAAAGTTCAGATAGATTAGAAATGAAGAATACGTTTAAACCTGCAGGGGGAGCATTAAAGTTTCGAATTTCTAATACTTCATTTACGAGTTGTATCTTGTTACAAACATCCCTGAAGATATTTCGGGAAATAGGTATGGAAAAATTAAGAGAAAAGTCGATAAAGTTGACGAATTATTTTGAATTTCTGTTATCGAAAAGGATTGATGATGGAATCTTTCAAATAATAACTCCGTTGAATGTTGATGAAAGAGGGTCTCAATTATCATTCAAGGTTTTAAAAAATATTGAAGTAACAAAGCAAATTATTAAAGAAAATAATATACTTTGTGATTGTCGAGATAAGTCCATCTTACGATTTGCACCTTGTGCTCTCTATAATTCATTCCTAGATGTTTACAAGGTTGTTGAAATCTTTACGAGTTTAAACGATCGAAAATAATATTTAATTTGAAAACTTTTTTTCTGAAATTTAGTTTGCAATCAAATTTAATATTCATTTTGTGATCTTTTATTTATTTATATTTAGAATATGAATATTATATAAATTCTTTAAAATTTGGGACATTAAAAGGCGAAGGAGTTTTATATTGTGTTGCAACGTCACTTTTTGATGAAAAGAAAAATCAAATAGTACTTCATTTTAGTATTATTTATTGACCATTTCTTCATATTGAATGAATAATTTAAATGAGAAACTTTTATAATAATTATTATTGTTGTTAGGACTTTGAAGTTCACGAAAATTTTTGAACGTTATAATTTAAAATTATAAAATTTTAAAGATTGTTAAAACTCTAAAATTGAGAAATTGTAAATTTGAAAATTGAGATTGAAAAATTTTAATTAAAATATTTACGTATTAGTATTTATATTACATTTTATTTATTTATAAAAGTTTGTGAAAAGAAAAAAATTTTCCACGGAAAATTGTTTAAAAAACAGAAAACGAGAGGGGATCTAGTGAGTCAGTCTGTCACGTACGATCTACCTCAGTACAAGCAAAGATTCACTCTAGACACTTAAACACATTGTGTGTTTACTTTTCTGTGTTACCGAAAAATGCACGAATGAAAAAAAAAGAAAAAATTTTGTAAAATATAAATGTAAGGAGTTTCCATGATAAACAAGAATGAAGTAATTCCAGCAAGATTTTATTTAATAATTCAAAATTTGCACCTTTCGAATATTTCAACAAATCGACTTTGAAGAGAATTTTTATAAGAATATTTGGAATCCATAATTATACCATACATAAATGATAATTTTAGGCACATAAATATTAATATACATTTTTTATCCTTACAATAAATTTAATAAATGTACTGATAAAAATGGAAAATGTTTCTCAGAATGAAATTGAAAAAAATCAAATAAACAGGAACGTGTGGAAAACTTCAGCAGATTCTTGTGAACAGCACAACAATAATTTTACAAGAAGCAGTTTATTTACTCCCCTCATTTGCATCAAGCCAAAGAAATATAGGGTGGAGATGAAAAAGGGGACCAATCTTAGGTCCAACTCTGTTAAAGATATTCTTCTGTCTAAGGATTTGAATGTAACAACACATTCTGAAAGTTTAGTGCAGCTGCAAATTTATGTAGTTATGGCACATTCCACACTTATTCATAGATATTACGTTTAAAGTAGCTCTTGAAATTATTCTACGGGTATTTGCTAAATATGCTTCAATTTTCAATAGAGTGATCCAATTGATTTATGTACTTATTAGAAAAAAATGTAGTTTGACTGAGAACGAATTTTCTGGAAGTTGCTTAAAGTCAGATATCATTGCTGCAATTAATCCTACTTATAAAGGACGTCAATTTAAGAATTATTTGCCCTTAGTGCCACTTAATATTGACAATTAAATTGTAA
>MQRK01094526.1:0-13562 GCA_001938485.1 Girardia tigrina
GTGAGGGAGAACCCGCATTTTTCCCCTACTGTAGACCTCACAAAATGTGAATGGGCAAGACCTCAAGTATTGTTTTTAGGTCACATAGTATCTGGATATGGAGTAGCACCCGATCCAGAAAAGTTAATACAAGTTAAAGAATTTCCTGTACCAAAAGGTTTTAGAGAGGTACAATGCTTTTTTAAGATTGGCAGGATATTATAGGCGATTCCAAAAAGATTATTCGAAAATTGCCATCCCTCTAACAAATTTAACAAAAGTACCAAAAATATGGCAAAAAATGAAATTAAAAAATTGTTTAAATGGACAGATGAATGTCAAAGTGCATTCAATAAGTTAAAAAATAATCTCATAACTGCACCAGTTTGTGTTATCCTGATTTTACAAAACCTTTTCTTTTAATGACAGACGCAAGTGGATGTTTCATTATTACCCATGCTCATATTGAGGCCTCATTCTTCTTAATTGCTCTGATAGTAGATCCTTCCAAGTTAAAATGTCTCTCTCAAGATTCATAACATTCACCTGCTTAAAGGTGATTCAAAATTAAATTATAATGCTTTCATGGCAGACAAATGAGCTATAAAATTTACCCATCTGGTAAAACATAAAATAGAGACGAAGAGACACTTGATTAATCTAAAATTGTATAGGAAGCCGATGAGTCTCGAAGGATATATTAATGGTGCAGTGAGGAAATTAAATAATAAGACATTATTTAAAATATTTTTAATTAATTTGTTTAAATAATTTGATTTGTGTAATTTGATTACTAATAAATCTTTCAAATCAATTCTTTCTTTTCATATTAAAATGATGAAAATAATTATCAGAAAATCAAGTCAGTTAACAAATTTTATTTATAATCTGAAAACTAAAGACAATTATAGATATTAAGAACACCAATTTGACTTTTCATATTTTTATTTATTTAATTTTGACTGTGCTTAAGACAATCTTTGTCAAAACTTTCGTACGAGTGAATTCTAAACTAAATTGATTAATGACGTAATTATTATTATTGTTTAGCAAATGGAGAAATAAACAAAAATATTTACTGAAAATTTATTGGATAAAAATTAAAATGATTATTAATTATTTAAAAAATAATAATTTGATTTATTTATTAAAAATTGTAAAAATTAATAAACTTATTTAAAATTTTACAATTATTTTAAATTCAAAATAAATTTTAACATTACATATTTTTAGATAATAAGAATTCAAATATTAATCATCCATCTGGGTAGGAGAGACACAATTCCAAATCAACACACACATTCAAACACAAAACATCAAACATTCAAAATATTCCTCACAATATTCAAAATTCAAATTAACTTTTAGAAACCCGGTATTAGAAAACTTTCGTTAAAATTAAAATAGGCTAATATCAATAATAATATGAAATAAAATAATAGTGGGTTTAATAAATCCATGTTGGTGCGCTACGTATGTCAATTGTTTAAGGGCCAACGTTACGCAAACTATCTGCAATGTTTCTTTTTTTTGTAACAAAATTTATTTGATTTCCACAATAAGAAAAATAACTATCAATATTTTTATAATATCTATTTTGAGAAAAATCAAAAACGTATAATATTTTTTGCTTCTTTAAATTTCTAATTAATTTTTCTTTTTGTTTCAATCGGAATTAATCTCTTCTCGGAGATAATTAAAAATTAATATCAAAAACAGTCTTCAATATTAAAAAAATAAATTAACAAATTAAAATTTTCGAAAAAATATCAAATATTAATTGAACAAAAACTAATAAAAATTAATATAAATTATAATTTATGAATCTCATTAAAACGAGCCGTAATGTAAGAGTCTCGTCGGGGTTGTTGAGACGAAACTTTATCTTTTATATTACCATTTTATTCTTGACTCATTGAAACAAACTTAGCACTACAATATTATCAATTTATTATCGAAAAATATCTTATGAAAACCGATCTTAATATTCATTAATTATAATTATGATATTTTTTAATTAAATTAAATAAAATTTAAATAAAAAGCAAATACGTTAATTATTAGAGTAAATGAGATAATTTATTATTATTATTATTGGGTTCTTGATCAAAAGACGTTGTCATTAACATAAAACTTTATTTCTACCACAATTTGAGTTTTTTTAAACAAATATTTCCGAGGAACTTTTGCACTTTCTTTTTACACAGACTATTATAAATAATAATTGATATAAATACAAATATGTTATTGTATTTTTTACTAATTAAAATTCTATACTTTTTTTAATAAAAAATTATAAAGTGAATTAAAATTTTGTCACAAAGATTTTGTAGCGTCTTTTATTAAATTTCAATTTTATTGTACCTTTAAATTTACCTGTTTCTCAATTAAATTTCCCAATTCTATACAATAGCATTTTTCATTTCGCTTTTTAATAGTTTTAAAAATTACTTTAGATTTCGTAAAATAATATTTTGAAAATAGAATTTAGAATCGCAATTTCGTTTAATTAAACAACTTTTAAATTACCCTTTTTTCATAAAAAATAAAATAAAATATTTCCATTAATAATTACGTTTTCCAAAATAAAATTAAAATCGCATTTTCATTTAAGTCGATTTAATTGTTTTACAATTATATTTTGATTCCAATTAAAATTTCCAAAAAAAAATTATAATTACATTTTTATTTTACACGATTTAATCGTGTAAAATAAAGTTACAAAAATAGTTTAGTTTACTTTCATTTAGCAAATAAAATATTAAACTTTATATTACTTTTTATTTTATTTCAATTAAATATTTTCATAAAATTTGAAATTAACTTTTTTACTTTATAATAAATCTTTACATAAATCTTTTAATAACCCTACCGTAAAATTTATTTTATTTCTTAGATAAATTAATTTTTACATTAAATTTCTGAAACTCTTATTTTAACCTATCTATAACAATATTTTACGGAATGTAATTGTTTAATTATTAATTTGATACGATTGTACATTCAAAAATTTTATGAACACAACAACGCTCCCAACAATTATTATTATTATTTTATTGAGTATTAGCACTAATATAAACAAAGTATTATGAATCCTCTTTTATAATTCATATAAAGAAAGAAAAGAAAATTTATGTTTGTTTACAACTGATTTAATAAATAACTAATATTAAACAATAATATGTAACATACAGAATAGCCGACATACGCGATCACGTAAGGATATACTAACAGTTGCAAATCAAGTGTATAGTATCATACAGACAATTAGATCAGATCACAAATTAAATCAAAATTCTTTGGGGGGTCAAACTGATTATTTGTTGATGGAGAATTTCAAATGGGTTTGAATAGTAATGAGCTTGAAATTATCCGGATTGTTGGACTGAAATAAATATTTTGAAAGAAATGTTCGGAAATAAACTGTAAAGCTCTATTATAAGAGCCCAAATATTGCATCGTCTAAAATCGGTTGCAATGTAGCTAGAACTGGTGAAAACTCTTTAAAATTACTTTTCTCAAAGGGGTTGACTCACAGCATTCGGGCCCATCAGGATGCGGCCCCCCATTTGTTGATAAACAAAGGCCACTCGATCATTTTCACCCATTGTTGTAATACTTTTATACCGAATTTATCACCATAAGAGGTCTTCATTAATTCCTGAAAACTGTCTTCATAATACAATTTCGTTTTCATATTATCATCACACAATTGACAGTTGGAAAGTAAAAACACCCGGAAAAGGAGAGTAATAAGTATGATTCCACAATTCTAAAGAGTCAAAGAAAAATATCTGACATCCCTCACAACGGTAAAAGATCTGATCGAAATCCACGGTCATTATATAATTAATTAACAGCAAAATTAATCGATATATATCTGTATCTTTTTTATTCGACTCCAACATCATTTTACATAATTAAACAAACAACATCAAAATAACAAATTTATATATAAATTCTTTTTCTTTTTTACACAGTTTTCTTTCAAGTTTACTAAAATAATTTTAAAGAGTTTTTTCTTTTTTAATAATTTTAATTACATATAATGTATATTGTGAGGAATATTTTAAATTGTTTGAATGTGTAAATGTAGTGATGCGGTATATTGATTTAAGTATGTTGAATTTAGAATGGTGATTCTCCCACCCAGATGGAAATTGGTATTTTTTATTAAATTTAAAGGGATTGACTATTCGAATATAATTAAAACAATCATTTTATTTCATATTTTTAATTTAACAATTTAAATTAAGTTTAATATTTTTTGGTAAAATTTAAATTAAACGTATTTTTAGTAATTTGATGACATTTTTATTATTATTGAGAAATGGTAAAATTTATTATTTTTAATTAATATTAATTAATATATTTAAAAAAATGACTTAGAAAAATTGTTCGAATAATCATGATTAAATAGAAAAATAAGAAAACCAATTAGAAGGATGACAAACGATGAAAGACTTTCTGAGAGTCATAATGACTCTAAATGTGATTGTAATAAAAGTTCAAACGCGACTTGTCTTAATGTTCTTAATATATATAAAATATTGAAATTGGAATTCAAAATTTCAATTTTTCATTTTTATTTAAGTAATATTAAATGTGGAACAACGGGTACTCAGTAAATGGATTCGACAACCGAAAACATGATCCTCACAAAAACCACAAAAATAAAACAATTTTCTTTAAAATTTTTGAAAATAAAAAACTATGGCAATATTGAATTTTAAATCAATATTGTTATATGAAATTTAAATATATAATTAATTAATATATAAATAATGAATAATAATAATAATAATTTTGATATAATTGTAATTATATAATATTATTTTTATTCTACTTTTATTTTTATTATTATTAATAACAACATTATTATTATTATTATTGTAAATTATTGATCAAGGTTGTCATAGTCAAGTCAAGCGAAGTTTGTTTCGTGAGTGCTCAAGAAATATCAATCTCGACGAGGGCCGGTTTAAGTGTGACCGGACCACCAAAGAAGCTCAGCCAATCGAAATAATTAAATTATTCTTGAGAATACTTGAAACTGTATTTAAGTGTCATTATTTCTATTTTTCGATCATAACTTAATGAATCAATTTTTATATTTGCTTGTATTTGTCCTATTTGTCTTTTCCCCGACATCAGCCTCAGGTATATTAACCATGTATATCAGATATGTTAAAATTCGATGACATACTTTTTTTCAGAAACCGGAAAATGGGGGTACAAAACGGAAGGTGACATCAAGGGCCCAGCGTCCTGGAGTACATTGTAATTGAATAATACTTTTACATATGTTTATAATGAAATATTTATTTAGTGAATATTTTTTATCATATTATTTATAAAAAAACATAAAAAAGAATATTCTTAAAACAAAATATATAATCATTTAAGAAAAACAAAACATTTTATATATATTTTAATTAAATATAATATTTTTAATAAGTATTAGATTGCTTCTAATCATTTTCCACCATTCGAATACCATGTTCCCACCAGGTATACTGGAACCCTTCGAAACTCTTTACAATATATTCTCATCTAGATAAACGAACATTGTGATTTTCTAAAGCTTTTTATATCTGAAGGCATCATACAAGATAGCGTATGATAATAATGTTTTATTGGGGTGAGAACTGGTCACCCTCCGTTTCACATGAAACTCCATTGATTATTATTTCGATTTTCAGGAAAAAATATAAAGAAAGAGAACAACCCATCACCGTTCTTGCATGATTTGATCTGATGTAGTTGAATATTTTTATTTTTTATTTATTTTTTAAATTGAAAATCAAAGCAGAGGAAACTTAATGGACCATAAATGATGGCGAGGTAATGCTTAAGAAGTTCTTGTACAACTTTAAATTGAAATAACCTTTCATGAAGAGATGAAAGAAAAGCAGTTGAAAGTGCATAAAGAAGTTCGTTTCTTCAAGGTTTATCTTTAGTTTGGAATTATCTATAAATAATTCCTAAATAATCAATTAGTTTATGTTCTACCCCAGTAGAAAGCTAAAAGATTTTATGAAACCAAAGGGTATTTAATTAAACATGCGATAAAGGCAAACGATTATATTTGCATAAGGAAGCTGGCTGTATAGAGGTGTTAATAATGTCCTCCGTCATTGTTGTAACACTTTCGAAATAAAATCCTTTTGTTTTATTTATATAAATATAATTTCTTTTGACTTTGTCATGTGTTTAATTAAATTCACTTTTATTTCAAAAATTCTTTGGTTTTCTACTGGACGCCCTGTAGGATAGTCGGTTTGTAACAACTCTCATTTAAAATGGAGACCCTTAACGTGAAAGTTAACTAAGTTCTATAACTCGCAGGGTCTCAATCTACCATAACAGTCTCATTATAGGAATGGTACACCTCATAAAAACACATAAACCATTACCACGAGCGTTCTTAGAATTGAAAATTCCAGTCTCTTTTGCTCAAATGATTCGGAAATCTAAATTACATTGATATATTTTTGAAATTCAAGTTGTCAGAATGTTATGCGAAAAAGATTTAAATTTCAAATAAGTTGGAAAGTGGATCATTACAATTACTACATTTGGGAAACCCAAAAAGGACATAAAAATGGATTTCATGAAGGATAGATTAATGTGTGATTCTCTTTGATTAAGTTTCGTATGATAAGACCCTTCTTGTTTCAGGAACCCCTATCAATGAACTATCCAACTCGTGTTGCTAAGTTTTATAATTTGATTATTACAAAACTTAAAAACTTAAGCATCTTACTTTCCTTTTGAAAATTTCTGAATGTCTTTTCCAGAACAAATGGATTAACCATTGTTGAACGATTTCTGGACCAATATGTCCGTCTGATTTGAGCTCACTGGACTCTTTTCTTTGGTTTCATCTTAAATCTAAGGTGTACTCATCAAATTCGCGATTTTGGAAGAACTGAGTTCAGAGTTGAAGTTGCCATTCGAGAAATCAACGAGTTGTAATAGGAACACGGCTTTATGAAAATGAGAATGCGAGTCAAAGGATACGCTGAAAAAGATGGCGACTATAAGCAATATTACTTCTGAAGTATTGGTTTGATTTCAGATTTCAATTAAATAAAATCAGTTTCTTAATGCACTTTAAGTAGTTCATTTATTATCTCTTGATCAAAAGTTATTTACGTTTGTCTTATGAACACTCTGTATTTACTTAAAATTAACAAACTTTATTTTGCTTTATATCTGGTAAATAATATTCATAAAGATACTATTTATTAAATTGCAATAATATCAGAATTGAAATATAATCTCATTTATAATAACCCTTTAGGTCGCCAAATATGAAATTTGTAGAACTATAGTAAAAAATTATTAATAATTAACCAATACAAAACGTGCACCCATATTATCGATGCATTTTTGTCATTTGAGTAGCAGCTTGTTGAGGCCATCTGAATGAAAATTCGGCGGGAGAGAATCTTTAAATTACTAAGGCATCTTCGGAATTAAATTTTTTCCTATCAAAAAGTTGTTCAAATTGAAGAAGAAATGGTAGTCAGTTGGAGCTAGATCTGGTGAGTACGTAGGATAATGCAGAAGTTCCAACTCAAGTTCTGCGGTTTTTTCACGGTCTTAAGAGCAGTATGTAATTTCGAATGCAAGCGGAGCAGGATGTGAGTCAACTTGTGTAACAAAGGTGGCTGTTTTTCTTTGAGTTTCCGTATCGCATGTTCCAATTGGTTGCAGTAGATATCTGCTGTGATCGACGAACCAGGTTTAATTAAGTCATAATGGATTACAGTTGTGGCAAACTACAAAACACTCATGATCAGCTTCTTTTGATTAATGCTATTCCTTGGACTTTGGTTTGGTACTTCATTCATGTCCACTGATTTACTGAACGTTTGAGATCATCACATTGAATCGAATTTTCATCATAATAGACGATTCGATTCAAAAATTTATCACTTTTATCATGAGAAAGCATGAAGACGATTTTGTTTCTGCTCTTCATTCAAACTTTATCCAACATTTTCTCTTTATAATTCGAGCCAAGATATTTAATATTACTTGATTGTAACAGCAAATGTTAGAGATAAATCATGATTACTTTGTGATGGATTCGACTCCACGGTTAGCTTCAGTTCATCATTGTCTACCAGCGTTCCTGGGTGGCCTGGAGATTCATTATTATTACTTTTCATGAATTTCCTGAACCAATGTATCTGAAAACACTATAGACGTTTCACATGGTGTCTGATACTGAGGTTCTACGTAGGAACTCGCACTTCATAATAGTTTGAATTTCTGCCTTTCCAATTTCAAAAATACTGATTATTAAAACAAGTTGTCAATAATTGTAAATAATGTTTATTGATGTGTTCAATAGCCAAGATATGTAACAATCAAACAAAAACTGAGCCCCAAAATGTTAAGTGATTGTCAAATGATCACTATTTGAATGCATTGTAATAAAACCTACAAATTTCATACTTGACAAATAATTTGTTGTATGACATTTTTAAGAAAATAAACATACACACAAAATATAAATAAAAAACCCTTTTGATTTCATTCAGACAAATTAATCAAGCATATTTGAAATGGATTCCTTCCATGTTCTGAATCACGGAAATTATTTAAAGATTCTTCAAACATTCCTAATATAATAAATATTTAATGTAATGTTCGGATAATTAATTTTTAAAATTTCCGTTTTATTTTTTTCCCTTCCATCATTTATCTTTTCATAGAACATTGTCTTCTTTAACTGATTACCTTTGAAGGGGATCTTGGGAGTGATTTGATTTCCTGAAATTCGCGCTACGGAAAGTTAAAAAAGAAGTATAAAAGCTTTTCTTTCGTATTCAGGTATCCTTCATGTGGAAGTGGGCGCCAATCTCCCATCAACATTCGCGTCAGTACAGCCCAATATGATAAAACGCTACAACCCATTGTGGTAGAACCCTCTCACTCAACACCGGAAAATGTCTCTCTTGAAAAACACAAGGCATCAAGTTACTAAATTTAGTTTAATTTTATTTTTTTTACTTGAAATTATTTAAGTTTATTTACAATTTTCGGATAATTTTAAAATCAAATTTGGAGATTCTAAATGTTTGAAACCAATATCAATCCATTGGCATTGGGGGTCATCCAGTGACAAAGGTTCGGAACACTTGCTTGATGGGAAGCGTTATCCAATTGAAGTAGATAATTGAAGGTCTTAGAAAATTTATTCATATATTTCCAGGGCCACATCGTCTCTTACAACTGCGAATTATATAACAATGGATCTGTTGCCAAGGTTTCAGACAATGGGCTTTATGTTATCGGAATTTTTTACAAAGTATATTCTATATAATGTTATAAATATTCGATATTATGTTTGTTAAATTCCAATTATGCATTGATATTCCTTGAAGAGGCAGTGAAATTCGACGCTATGATGTGGATAAAAAGTCCTTAAGTTAGTATAGAAATATAAATGAAATGGTATATGAATCACTTTATATCTTTATTTAATAATTTTCTATTTCTGTTTCTATGAATAATTTCGTTCGTTTCGTCCTCGTGCTTATTATCGTCTCTTTATCCTAGTCTTCGTCCTGAGGCCATTCATTAAAGGGTCAATGACGAAAAAATGGGCAGCTCAAAATGAACAGGACAATGCAAACAAATTTTAATATATAATTAAATTTAAAATTATAATTTTATAACTTCTTTTCCATCTTTATTTCACAGCCATTGAATTTGAATTCTCTTTCCTATTTCAATTACGACCTACAATATACATCAATCGTTTGGTTTCGATGTTCGCAACAAGGAATAAAGAAGAGAAGATTACAAATGAAGTAAAGGGTGAAGTGAAACAAATTACAGGTCGATCTGTGAAATCTTCTCATTACGACAACTCACTCGGGTCTTACTACAATAAACTAGAGAACTGATATCAATAATTTATAAAGTATCATATTATTATTTCCTAATTGTTCTATTCTCTTTTCCCCTGTCTTGTGATCCGAGTTCAGTTTACCTACCTCTGTATTTTGTTACGCTAAATTGTTTAATAAAGCTTATAATAAAAATTTTGTACATTCATTATTTATTCGATTCAAGTGAGTTGAGTGGTCGAACTTGGATCAGTTGCTTCACTTGATACTTTCTATATTCCAGGCAATGTTTTAACATAGTGACTGGGAACCCAAATTAGTGCTCCGTGAGAAATTTTTGGTGCCCCGTCACTGATTAATAGATGAAGTGGGCACCAACCAAGAATATTCTGTGGTGTAGCTCTATCTTCCTCCATCTCCAGATGTAACTTGTTTATCGGATAAATTAACTTTAGAGATAAACTTTAACCTTTTTTATCGCTCGCTCCCCCATTTTGACTCTTACTCTTGGCAGAACGGCAAATAGACCGATTCATAAAGTCATTATATTCACAGTCCCATTTCTATTGATCAAGTTGTACCTGTGCACGTGTACAGTGGTCAACCAGTGTTATTCATTGAAGGATATCAATACTCAAAATTATTTCCCGTATGGTTTGAAAAAGATGTGTTTCAGAAAAATAGATTTCATTTTCACGACATGGACAGAAAGTGGGTGCCCTGTAAAAATTTTTTAAAATATAGCATGATATATTCACGTACTATAGTCTCATCAATTCCTTCATGAACTTTAGATTCTATCTATACAACAGTAATGAAATTTATAGGACAAATCGTACACTTTGTACTCGCTAGATACTTTTTGGACTAAATTCTCCGCTCTCACAATTGTAAACTGTTTGCATAGAGCTCCACATGCATATCTTTCTTGCAACTGATTTATGATTTCATTCCTTTTAGTCTTCCTCAAAAGCATAAAACGAATAAAGCGATTAAACTGATAATGTTTTATTATTTAGTGTCAAAGTGACACCGCTTCAAACTACGCTAGCTTCTTCAGTTTTCAAAAGTGGATAAAACTTAAACGCACTTTTATCAAATTTCTTCTGAAAAAAGATTGAAAATCAGCAACAAGTCATAAATGAGATATACTTTAAAATACTGCTCCAGCATTTATGACTTAGCATACTTGGATGCTAACATTTAGAACTGATCGTCAAGTCTAGAAGATGACCTACTTACCGAAACCTTCAATGTTTACAAATTTACAATGTTCACAATATTATTTCTGAAGCTCTTCGTTTATAGGTCTCTCAAAAACACAACTGAGATGAAAGAACAGTTCCTATCCTAACTGTGGAATCCTAACTCGGTAAGAGTTAAGTCACACATTTTGACAATGGATGAGAAGGAGAATTTTCGATGAATGTCATGAACATCCAAATTCAAGTAAACCAATTTCATCCTATGACTCAATATTATAGCCTTAAGGGCAAGCAGTGATCAAAACCAAGGAGATTTAGAAGTATGATGGTTTGAAAAATCAACCTTATAACAAAAGATTATTAAACCCTTTTAACTTCAATCTATTCTTTAAAAAGACTTTAAAAATAGTTTCCGTGTAAAACGACTTAACGTTTTACTCGGTTGAAAAAGAATGTCCTCAGAAGAAGTAAAATCAATTTTGAGTCGCTCTTTCGTGTCGACACAGTACGGGCATTCAGTTTAATAAATATTATGTAAAATATAATTTTATATTTTAGAAACCAATTTTATTTTTCTCCCATTCTTTGCGCAAAAGGTTCGTACCCTTCACGTACTAATTGTACTTCTGTGATAAACTCGATCAATTTATTTGTTTTATTTTTATACTAATTTAAGGAAGGTTTATCCACACTTAACGGCAAATGTAGATACAATGTTCTTAGGTATTATTTTCATTTATATTACAGCTAGGTGCTCCCAATCCCGTGATGCAGAAAGTTCTTGCGAACATCTCTCCACTTATTTCAGGACAATTAACCAATGTTACAATGGAAGAAATAACGCCTAAAGAGATTCTTTCAGTAAATCTCACCAATTATTTTCAGTACTATGGGTCCTTGACGACGCCCCCGTGTACAGAGAACGTGCTATGGACGGTTCTCAGAGAAGAATTAGAAATAAGTGAAGAACAGGTAATATGATATGAACTTTAGAAATTATCATTTTAATTGCCGATTTTAATTTTATAACCCTTTTTTTGTTATGTGTAAATCTGTTCTTTTTTGTTCATTTTGATACAGTAACTTCGAAGTTCCTGGTAAATATCCTTTTCGTAGATTGTAAAATCTTTTCTTTAATTACTTTAATTTTCAAATTAACCAAATTAACAGATTATCCTATTGTATAACGTAGATGAGAGCGTCTATGGTGGGGTCATCCTTAAATATCAGACCATCTGATACTTTGAATATTTTCCTTTGAAGTCAAAATTACTGATTTTACATCAACTACTATTTCTTACGAGAATCACATGAAATGTATTAAGATAAGGGACCCAGGACTGACCGACTACCCCGTGCAAAATTTGTAAAATTAACTGTCCAAGTACTAACCTGGTTTTTAAAATGATTTTTGACTAAAAGTATTGGGTAACTTAGGTATTTTAAATAATAATATTTTAAATAATAATAAGATTTAAATAAGATTTCCAATATAAGCCATATTTAGCAATAAACTCACAAATGTTTTCAAGTAATGACACTTAAAAAATGACCTAGAATGTATATAGTGTGCACCGCTACATCTGTCTTTGATCCATGCTAAATTGTACAGATGTTCCAAATTCTCCTCCTCAATTTCGAACAATTTGCAACAATCACGAATTCCTTGAAAATATTGTTGTGGATGTGATTGAAGAGTTTAGCGTATTCTGAAATAAAAGAAAACATGTCATCATCTAGGGAAGTTCTTTACTCTTTTGTCAACACGAGCGGGATGCTAACCGGCACCTTTTCAAATCATTTAATATTAGCTTCTATTTTTCTCATGTGTCCTTTGAGTATGCCTACTGTCGAGAGGTCCTTTATTGCAATGAACCAAATCGAAACTCGACTTAGACAATGACTCTCTCTCTCTCACAAATCTAGAAGCGTGTATGCTCATTTTCATCGAGGAAAAGGATACGCTTTCTGATGACGAAGCATACAAAATTCTTCGTATTTGTCATATACAAAAGGAGAGACGAATTCGCATACCTTTTATGGGTTAATACTATATTGTGCGTTAGTTACTAATAAATCTTTTATCTTTAGTGTTTGTGCTGACTTGCTGATTGTATATCAAGGTTAACTATATAGTTGTAATACAACACATGCAATAAATTAAAAAGCAACTAAATTCTAACACTCCCTAGAAAACGAGGTTCCCGCCAAAAACCGTTCAGCTGAAAGAAACACTGGCCACTGCAATGCTCAAGAGGAACTGCAATAAAATATTTTTCGAATTTCTGAACCTACAGCTTTAAAACAGCTTTCCAACATTCGTATCTCAATTTCGATCTCTATTCGCAGAACTTTTCCTAAACAAAAAAGTTCATGAAAATATTATTGAATTAAATGAATTTCGAAAATTATTAATATATCTCAATCGAAAATGTGAATAATCGATTCCTTTTCGAAAGTGGTTGAATCAGCTTTTTCAAAGTAAATTTCTAAAAATAAAAGTCAAATA